>WPIO01000014.1:6972500-7253042 GCA_009760855.2 Cristatella mucedo
TAGCAATGTTATGAAGCTGAAAATAGGCTGATTTGTCTGTGGAGCTGATGTGGTCGTCTAACGAGAGGTCGCTTTGGAATATGACACCTAGATTTCGAGCTGATGCAACTGGAGATATGCTGGCAGAGCCAATTTTGAAAGTCAGCCTTTCCAATTTCTGAATAACACTAGGTTTGCCCATAACTAGTAAGTTAGTATTTATGCGGCGGAACAACACTGCTACACTAGGTGAGGGAAAGGGAATGAGTGACAGGTGGTCGTAAGATGTAGGCACAGGTCAAGCGGACAAACCTTGGGTTTATTCTGAGCACCGTCCACATCGTAGCTATGCAAAGTCCTCAGAATTAATATCATAAATGCAAAACCACAGCTCCCAAGCGTACATAGCCCTATGGTCCTTATCTAACTGAGCACAGAAGGAGGCCAGGATCCGTCCGATGAGTCGACGTACGAAGCATGCAGCGGGAGGCGATGAGCCTGTAAGATGTCGAAGGTCTCCCAGCATAAGCATACCCGAACAACGCTCCCGACGAAGCTGCCAAAATACAGCTGTTCCCTTCGGCTTTAACTCCGTCCGAGTGTAACATGTCTTATTTCCTGGGTGACTTACACGCTTACCTGTGCTTGTTTGAGTGCATGCTATTAACCAGGGGTCCTGCTAACCAGCGGCCCTAAGTGCCTGCCCTCTGACTTTTGTATCTAGCCCTAAGCGAAGCAACGCCCCGAAATAATAAGCTATGAGCTTGGTAGCTGGATCTCGTTTATGAATTTTGAGTTTGGCCACTGCCATGAACTGAATGTCCCGTGCGAAATAAGCCAAGATATACGTAAGAGCATGATTATTGTACGACTAACGACCAGGCCATTCTTTGCCGGCTAGTTTTTTTAAAAGTTCCCGATGATAAACCGAGCGCCGTTTCCTAGGACTCCTAAATTGCGGCTGGAGTAAATCACTTTGCACTTCCTGCTTGGAGGGAATGTTGTGAGACAGCAACTTAGTGGGTCAATTAAGGTAGCCTCTTTGATGACTGCTTTTATGCTTAAAATTTAATTAGAAAACCGCGGTTCATTATCGTGGTCGATTGCTGTCCAAAATTACAATGTATCCATCTAAATGACTCCCTAAAGTTTTTATTATTTCCCTGGTTCTCTCGAGGACGAAATACTGCAACTCAATATTGGCCAAGTTACCAAATAAGCTATGAAACCTCCACGTTTAGGAATACAAATGGTTACAATATTGGTCTTCGCATCCAACATGGCAGCAACCTGCCTCCTTTTCCGATGGAACTTCGATGGCACCCGGTTGATATGTGAATACAGATCAAACTTCTCATGCTGACCTGAAAAGCATGCCACATTTTCTCCACGATACCCAGCTAGTGCACCAGTTTCAGCTTCTGAGTATTCTCAAACCCTCTCAGGGTGTAGCCAGCAGCCACAATGCAGCCAGCAGCCACACCATTCTTTCACTTGAAAGATCGGGTGATAATTGAATTCAGTTCCCCAGTTATTGTGCAGCGATATTTTCTCTCTTGGTGCCATCTATAGTATCGTGGGGCCTTCAGACACGGTGGCGATGAAACGCAGACACAAAAATGTAATGCATTTGCATAGCTCCATAAGAAAACTAAATCTCTATTCAGACGCCTCGCATATGCCACGGCGCTCGAGCCTACGACTTCGGCCATCAAATACATTTACCGAGACCTCGGAGCGAGCTATGCCAAACCAGTGCAGCATGATGAAGCCCCGAGTTCTGATTGTAAGCCATGGGCTTTATCAACGCAGGCTGGTGGGCGGCATATGTATATGTATATGTTGAGTCGCAAGCTTCAGCAGGCAGCTCTGGTGTAGAATGCGGGAGTGAGAGGAGATAACGTCCGCTTAAGCCTGCGAGCTGACTGGGAAAATGAAAGAAGTTCTTGAGGATGGAGTCAGACGACGCGAGACAAATCTCGCCACCCGTGATATAATCTACACACAAGGGGAACATGATATGTCTCGATGAGCGATGTATGGTAGGGGGGCGCCCACCTGTCTCAGCGGGAGTACAGGTAATCTCCAAACAGAAATAGCTAACTCAATATTGAGGTCGGTGTGCACCTTAAATTCTGCTTAGTTACGTGGTAGGGCAGTAATTACCGCGAGCTAAGTGCACTCGTGTAGCTCACATTGGATGGTCCAAGAGTGTGAGTCCAGTTGGAAGCGTGGACAAAAATATGGACGGTGTCACGCCCATGGCATATGTATCCCAGCCGGTCGTGGTCGACCAGCTGAAGTCATATATTGAAACTTCAAACCTTGCTAGTAAGTCCCTGTCTGGCTTTAGAGCTAATCACTCCACGGAGTCAGCATTGCTTAAGGTGTACAACGACCTACTTAGGAATGCAGACATAGGTAGAGTGTCTCTGCTAGTTTTGCTCGATCTTTCGGCAGCTTTTGATACTATCAATCACAAAGTTCTTCTAGAGCACCTCTCATCTCGCCTGGGCAACAAGGGCACTGCTCTGCACTGGTTCAGGTCCTGTCTCAGTGGGAGACTCCAGAGTATTTACGTGAATGAAAAAAGATCATCCGAGGAACCTCTGAAATATGGGGTATCTCAGGGCTCCGTGCTAGGTCCGGTTCTTTTCACGGTTTATACTCTCCCTCTTGCTGATGTGATTGCCAAGCACAATCTAGGCTTTCACTTCTATGCGGATAACACTCAGTTGCACCTTTGCTTTGATCCCTCACAGCCTTCAAATATCTCGAATTCTCTCAACTCACTTGCTGCATGTATTGATGAAATCCGCACATGGATGGCAGCAAATTTTCTAAAACTAAACGATGATAAAACTAACTTACTTGTTATGGGCAAACACAGCGTGATTCAGAGATTGGAAAGGCTGACGCTCAAAATTGGCTCTGCCAGCATATCTCCCGTTGAATCAGCTCGAAATGTAGGTGTCATGTTCCAAAGTGACCTCTCGTTAAAAGACCACATCAGCTTCACAGTCAAGTCTGCGGACTTTCAGCTACATAACATTGGTAAAAAGCGGGCACATTTAGATAAGGATACTGCGTCTAAGTTGGTCCATGCATTTGTGACATCACGTCTTGATTTCTGTAACTCACTGCTTGCTGGCCTACCGGCATGTGCAATCAAGCGATTACAGCTTATGCAAAACTCCGCAGCTAGGCTTGTCTGTCGTGAGCATCGCAGTTGCCACATCACACCACTTCTCGCCGACATGCACAGGCTACCAGTCAAGCAACGGATCGACTTCAAGGTTTTGTCGCTCACTTTTAGGTCACTTCATTCTTTGGCTCCAGCCTATCTCTCATCTACTCACCCACCAGGCCAAGCATCGTACCACCCACTTTTTGGAATCCAACAGTTTACCAATACCTCGTACAAACCTCAAATCCTGTGGAGACCGTGCATTTAGTTCGCATGCTCCCAAAGCCTGGAACTCCCTCCCGACTTGCGTCAGAACATCCCCTGACTTGACCAAATTTAAAAAGAGCTTGAAAACACACCTATTTAAGACAGCATTTAGTGGGTCCCAGTGTTTCATCCTTCGTATGCTTGTGCGTGCTGGCACTGTGCATGTTGCCACTAACCACATTTGCATGCTGACCCTGCACATGTCACCCCTGACTATGTTATTCATGTTGTTTGTCAATCATGATATTACTCACCATTTGGTCGCATTTCCCTTTGCAGCAGATGTGAAGCACCTAGGGAGAGATTGAGATCTCTGAGGGCGCTTTTGCAAGTGCATTATTATTATCTTTCGCTGTTACTTCTACGCTACTTACCTCCACCTGCATCTGGTGGAATCACGACCAATTTAAATAGGTCGGTCGGTTCTCCTGATCTCAATCGTTGGTGCCTCTCGAAGGGTCTTCGAAACCTTGAAGCATGGCGAAATTTCCTAGACTCGTTGGTCACGTTCACGTTGGCAATCAGGAATCTCCCCCGCCCCCTCGGGTGAACCTCTTCTTGATGGAAAATGCGCCGATGGGATTGTCAAATAGTTATAGAGCAACACTGACCTCGTGACCTTGTGCTCGGCAGCTTAACTAACTTGCAGCTTAGTAGCAGCCTGATAGTACAACAACTAGATCGGCGTTAGCAGCCCAATTGATATGCAAAACATAAATGCACAAGAAGTCGCTTAGTGTGGTATTTATTTTTTCACCAAAGAAACCTAGAAGGAATTCAAAAAAGTAATCTTCCATATAGCCCTAGTGGCAATTCAAAATTGCCACTGGCTCAGCGATTTGCGAAGTTACTCTCCGTCCACCATCCTGCCGAGAGTTTTTTTGGGTTATGCACTTACCTCCTCGTTTAATGTCACGGAGTTCGTGAACGGCAAACGTGTTTGTGACTTTACGGTCAACTTCTTAAGACAGCACAGCATGCATGTTTTTTCTAGCTAATTTTCAGAGCAGCAAGTACAGCATGAAAGTGCATGCGGTCTTCTACTTTTTAAAACGTAGCTACCTACCCATATAGGGGTATTTAACAAAAAGAGACCGCTGCGGAAAGCAAAATCGCTTCACAGCAACTATTGCTACAACCCTGAGGTACTTCCTGCTACTGTTATGTACTTCAAGAAGCCAATTACTATACAATATGAATCTAGTTAAGGCTCGCCTTCTCAGGGTTCTCGAAAAAAAACGAGGAGGGATAAATAGAAATATAACCTTAAGCAAACGATGTTGCCTCGTATTGTAGAATTGCTACATATCAAATTTTCTTCAATGTATACAAAAAATCCACGTTGTATAACTCTAGCTCACGCTAAACCATGCAGATCTTCTTGTATTAAATAAAAAAGGAATTATTCACGTTTCGGATTTTTCTTAAGGGCATATATCGACCGCTCAGATTGATTTGCAATATTTGGTTAAATAACGGAGTGGACTGCTAGAAATAAGGCTTTTCAGCAATTGAATCTTGTAGAGACAACACATCTAATGATGAAAGTAACGACCGACCCTAAATACTTTTGAATGTGTGTGAGTCCATTCCGTGAACACAAATCTCCGACTTCACGCTCATACTATTTTCTTTGTGATATTTATAGTACTAATAAGATGGTGCAGCTATTAATACTCATTTTTGTCAAAGGGGAGGATGATTTGAAAAAAAAATTGCATATGTAGCTGAAATGTGAAGTAAAAAAGTAGGTTCGTATGAGGTTTGGCCTAAGATTTGTTTACACCTTGTCTTATTGCTCCGGAAGTAGTGTGACTAAATCAGCGGGTTGACCCGAATTAAACCTCTGCTGTTGAAGGTTTTTGGCTTAGCAACCGAGCATCACAGAATATATTCTTATTTGTTCTCCAGAACTAGCAAAGGAGGATAGTAGGTGAGTCTTGGCATCGCGTAAATCCAGATTACAGTTCAGCCACAATAATACGTGTGTATGCCAAATTGGTTGGATAACGACAGTGCTTGAGTTTATTAATTGCTCTTGAATTTAGTTGTATACAGTAAGGACCAGATATAATAACCTCTGTATGGTATATACGGTATGACGTGGATAAGTGTAGCGAAAGTTAGTCAATTTTATTTTGCGGTATGAATCTTCTGGCTGCTTTGGGCTTCGAACTTAGCAGTTGTATGCGGTGGCTCGAGTTGTGCACGTGTGCACCGAAAGATACAGGCACAAGTCGAGAGAACAAACTTATTAAGGTATGAGCCCTTTTAAGTGCTGTCGCGATACAAATCTAGCAACGAGGTAGCTGCCTGTATCGGTGGTTCAGAATCTATGGCTCCTTAGCTGTACTTTGAGGCACCAGTTTCAACCGTATCTTTCGCGAAAATGCAAGGGGACCAGCAACCCTTATGCGAAGTTCGCTTTGAAAAATAATGTAGTTCAGGAGTCACTGCAAACGTTCCTCCTAGCAGTATTTGCTAATCTATTCAATAGAGTTCTTCGGTGCTCATTCATAACTGAATTTCTCTTCAGACATAGTCACGTTCATGTTACGCTGAATGTCACCAATTTATACGTTCTAAAAACCAAAACGTTAACATGTTAAAGTATCAAGATTATGACAGCGCTCGAAACTTTGAGTGGTTTCTGATTTGGAACCGGATATGTGAAAACATAGCGCTTAGAGCATAAACAATTAAAAAATGATATTTTACACGTTTCATAATATTCTGCAAGAAATTCTTCCCAGCGAGTAGCTATTGCTCACCTTACGTTCAAGAGTTTTCGTGCAGTGTTCACAGATGAAATAAGATGCCTAGGGCTGCTTGCTTTGATCCTCGCCAGGTGAGCTGCCAGGCATGCTTTGTCGGCCTCGCACATCTTAACAGACGCTTTAGAAAGGCCCTTTTAGCTCACGTGTCGATAAATTGTCCACACACTTGGCCAACTTCTCCGGCTAGTTTCAAGCAAGGTGTTGATGCCATGTCAATCAAATATGGCTGAGCACTATTACCTTACTCAGCAATACCATAACATCTAAAGTGATGTCTAGTAGGTTTTATGTCTTAGCTGGCTAGTTCTGTGCACATGTATTTCGTGTTTGAGCTGTGGAATATAGAGATCTAAATTAACAAGATGTACGCACTATTAAGGTGTCGGCGTTCCTAATTAATGTCTTTCTATGATATCGTAGGGAAACATGTGTCGGTGCGGCTTCTATGACTCACTAGCTTTGCGTCAAGGTGCAAGCTCTACCTGCATGTGTAACGCGTCCGCAAGGACTGCGGGTCCGGAGCCGCTGCGCCTGCGTAACATTCGGTGCCTCAGCTTTGGATCGAGTCTCATCTGCTCGCTTTTTTGCACGCGTGAAGTGAAGCGTGCGTCTTGACCTGGAAGGAATAAGGCGTGCAATGCTCGCGGAATTGAGTTCCCAAGGGCTAAATCGGCTGCTTGCTTTGCCAAAATTTAGGATTTAGGAAAAATTCTCTTTGAACTCAAGCGACTATATTTGGTAGCAAGATCAGGATCATACGAAAACTGCCTGATAGGTGAAGTAATTTTTGACGAATCCTTATTTGTGTTGGTGCAGTGGCTCTGCCTGCTACCTGATTTGAACCCTATTTAACTACTACTGAGAAATATCGCCGTATGTTCGGCACACACCGGCAGCCGACCTGTTCAGAAAAAATTAGGCTCTTTGGAATGTCTACAGTCTATGAGACAGCACAGAAGCTGGTAGCTACTATTCCTGGCCAGACAAGGGAGGTCGTAAATAATCGCAGTCGGACTAATGTTCCACTAAACGCATACATACCAACAGCTCATATCATATGCTTTTTTGGGTTGTCAATACATATTTTCACATGCTTCACATAACTTCAGTATGCATGGCGTCGTAGAAAACTCTCATACCCGGACAAAATACAGCAACCGCAGTGGCGGCTATACTTCGAGGATAGGATTTTTGGCATAGAGTGTACATGCTTGTTACTTTGAAGCAGCTTTATATATATATATATATATATATATATATATACATATATATACATACATACATATATATATATATACATACATACATATATATATATATATATATATATATATATATATATATATAGTGTAGCTCTGTGCCTTTTAAATTACCTAACTTGGCCGATACTTGACGGATCAAAGGGAAATTTTTCAAATGCCTGTTTAGCTTTTCTTGTATTTAAGCAGTAGTTCAAATTTGATTTTGGTTGGATTGGTTTTGCTATACATGTCATCCAACGTCCTTGAACTTTATATTCTGCAATCATGGACATGAAAAGCACAACTTGATTAGATACCGTGAAAAGTAAAACTTGACATGATAAGCATTTCTTCGTCCAGCATCAGTGATAAGAGCGAAGTATGAGCAAACAATGAGCAGGGACACGTACAAAAGGGCAAGTAAAAAAACCAAGCTCAGCTTGATCAGCAAGAATCCGTGCCACATGGCATTTTAGAGTTCGCACAGCTTTAAATATTGTAGAAAGAAGCATTGGTTTTGTCCCAATGTTTTGCCAACTACCATTTCTAGTAGCCTGGTAAGCGATAAAGCAAGGTCGGTGCTTGATACGGCAGAAAGGTGTGATAGGAATGCTGAAGTCACGGCAGCTCCACATTCACCTGTGCCACCTACCTACCTACCTACCTACCCACCTACATTACCTTTTTTACTAGCTGATTTAACAGAATCTTTTGTCTAGCGACAAAACAGCCTTTACTGCTATCACCACTGCTTGCAGCGGCAATAAAAGATCGCTCACCGCAGGATTAGAACCCACAACCTTGGGACCGCGGTCGTGAAAAGCAACCGCCTTACCCCTAGTGTGCCATCACGACTCACACACACACACACGCACGCACGCACGCATGCACACACTCACACACACGCACACACACAGAGACACAGACACAGACATAGACAGACAGACACACACAGATCGGTGTGATCTGTTCTGTATTTCCCAACGTCCCTACGTCATCCAGCTACGCACCATTGCAAAAATTCACCCTTGCTTAGACAAGGACACTGCAGCCAAGCTGGTATATGTATTTTTTTTATCTCGTCATGACTTTCGGGACTCTACAATTGTTGGTCTTCGTGCGGATACCATAAGACTCTCACACTCCGCCTGTCGCGAAGGTCGAATCTGCCATATTACAGCAATTCTCACCGACCTGCAATTACCTTCATTAAGCAGAGTATCGATATCAAGGTTCTGCCACTCACTTTAGGTCTTGTCATTTTCTTGCTCGAATCTGTCTATCAAAAGTACTTCATTCTCAGGCTTTGCATTGTACTACCCGCTCTCCTGAGTCAAATCGTGTAGCTGTGCCTCTAGGCCACCTCAAACCACCTGGAGACCGTGCTTGGAGACTACCGGCTTATTATTTATAATAACATAGAATGATAGAAGTAGAGGGATTCTACTTATTGACAGAAAAGAATATTTGCAGGGACTCCAGGATTCAAGATTCTCAATATCTTGGTGGTTTCAGAGCCAAACATTTCAAGATCCGAGGATAACTTCAGCAAATACTGCTAGCAGTGAGTTGTATCTACACCCTTTCCGCATTAAGTGCTGCGTCTATGGCGCTCCACTTACGCACCGTTTTCAAGTGAACAACTGTACCGACAGGCTTTTGACAGCCGTATCTAAATGGTTACTACATTTGACGCATGCCGGAGTACTTAATGTAACGTTATGCTCTGACAGCAAGCACGCGACAGTACACAAGCGACGAAATGCAGACACCGAGGGGGCTTCAACACTTTGCCAATGCGCATTCCGTCAACCCTGGTAGAGTTACACCACACAGTCGTTCTCTCCTCCATCCTGCTTCCCACTGCCTGCTCCTGTCCAGGCATGACTCACCCTCATAAAACCATTTCTCAATTAACTGACGTGGCCCATAAACTAGCGGCTATAAACGCCATCGGCCCATACACTCTTAGCACGGCAATAAAACAATCACATTCCCACTAAATCTCTGGATTACAAATCTCAGCAGCAATACATGCAAGATCTAAGCAACGCGCAGCATGCATAAGAGAAAAAACACTTGAAAACATAACAGCAGGGTCACAGTCCAGAAACCACCATTAAATGACCGTCATTTAAACGAAATCACATTTAAGAGGGATCTTCTGACGAATGTATGCTTGCAATGTCATCGGAAGCCGAAATAATCAACATATACGTTCTCCCTTAGACGGCTTTCAGCTTCTATCCAGCATCTTTTTATGGCAGTATTTAGTGGGTCTCTGTGATTCGTCCTTTATTTGCTTATGCGTGCTGACACTGTGCATGCTGCCACTAACCGTACTTGCATGCTGACCCGGTGCATATCACCCCTAACCACGTTATTCTTGTTGTTTATTCAGCACACTATCACTAACCATTCAATCGTGTTTCCTTTGCAGCAAGTGAACAGTGCCTAAAGAGAGATTGAGTTCTCTGAGGGTGCTATGTCAAGTGTATTATTATTGTATTAATATTACACATATAATATAATTCATTTATAATTCATTTAATATAATTCATTTATAATTCATTCATAATTTATATAGCACCCTAAGAGAAATTAATTTTTACTCAGGTGCTTCGAATATGCACAGGGCTCGAGCCCACGACCTCGGCCAGACCTTGGTCGGGGCGAGTACCATGACCACTGGGTCAAACCAGCTCGGAATTATCCTACCAAGAGTCTCAAACGCTCAAACTTCAAAAAGATAAAGCGAATAGACAGCCTAGTGGGTCACACGTGCACTTGGATGTAGCGGTCGCCAAAGTTCAATTATAATTGAATCTACTTTCTCTATTGCAACTGGCATCTAAAATGACTTGGTATTAATAATAATAATAATAATAATATTGCACTTGATAAAGCGCCCTCAGAGAACTTAATCTCTTTCTAGGCGCTTTACATTTGCTGCAAAGTGATATGCAATAGAATAGTAAGTAAAATCATGCTTGAAAAACAAACAAAATGAATAACATGGTTAGGGGTTACATGCACTGGGTCAGCATGCAAATGTGGTTAGTGGCAGCACGAACAGTGTCAGCACGCATAAGCACATCGAGGACGAATCACAAAGACCCACTAAATGCTGTCCTAAATAGGTATGTTTTTAAGTTTCTTTTAAATGTGGTCAGGTCAGGGGATGTTCTGATGCAGGTCGGGAGGGAGTTCCAGGCTGTGGGAGCATACGAGCTAAATGCACGGTCTCCAAAGGATTTAAGGTTTGTACGAGGTATTTCTAGACTGTTGGATTCCGAAAAGCGAGTGGTACGATGCTTTGCCTGATGGGGTAGTATATCTGAAAGATAGGCTGGAGCCATAGAATGAAGAGACCTAAAAGTGAGCGACAAAACCTATTTTTTAGAGAGACGTGTCAAATCTAACGGCCGATAGCCAAAAGAAAGTCGCAAGAATTTGTAGGTAGATTTTGAAGTAGGCGATGGCGATCAGAAATACGGAGGTGAGTCGTTTAATGCTGAAGTTGTACTACCCGTTTGCAGTACCTGTCGTCCAAGAATTACAATAATCGCCTCTGAAGAATGACGATCGGTCGCTCGGATTCACAAGTCACTCGCCCTCTATCTCCTTTCCCATTCTCTGCTTAGACGGCTTACTGTTGCCTCACTTGGGTAGCACTTTTTTGATACTGTTCAGTAATTTCTAAAGACTTCAAAGCAGAATAGTCATTCGTTTGGTGACGGATCTTTGACGGATTTGGATGCAAGCTAATTTCCCAATTGCCGAACGATGAGCGGGATGGTATGCACGCAGACGCATACGAGGAGTGGCGCCCAAGCATAGGAGTGGTCCACAAGATGGTGCAAATATATTTTTTAACTCACCGTCGTTTACTGATATTCTACTTCACGAAGCGAGCCTAAGCCTTGCATAGACATTCGATCAAACGGTTCGATGACGTAGCAAGGAGCACACACTCCCGCACGTTGCCAGGGTTCGGAAATTACTCTTCGCTCGGCTGCGACAGCTCGCCGCTTCGTGGGAGGCCACATTCCAATGTGCAAATAAGCTCGGAGGCCACTCGCTTCTGGATGCGGAAAATTACCGAAATCGACCGGATTGCGGTAGATTTCGGTAATTCGTCGTACCCCTCACTACCAGCTGTGCTTGCAAAACCTGAGCGGGCCGTCCAGGTGGCCCACTCGTCGACAATGGGCAAGGCTTTCCGACATGCTGTCGATGATTCAGCTCGAATCGACCAGCGAGCTCTGGCGATTGTTTCGCCGTAAGGCTCGGATACTCTCATCAAGCCGGACGAGATTGTGGGAAAGGTGCGATTTTATGAGTGGCCCAGCGGGTGCCTGGGACGCCCGCTTAAGAGCCTCCGGGAGTATTTCTGTACACCGGGTGCCTGCTTTAACCGTCGGTAGGTTGAGGGCAATATTGCTCAGATTCGCAGCGCCTGGGACAGATCTGGGGTGCGAATGACACAGGCTATTCCACGAACGTGGTCAGATTAATGTTATCTAGACGAGCAGAGCTGTGCGGACGAGCCGACTAGAGTCGACAAAGCATTCGGAGTGTTTAGATTGAAAACTTACAAAAGTTTCGTGGGGCATCAGCGTCCGAACAGAACTCGGCCGAAAACAGTGCTAGAGCCGCTACGCGACGAATACCGGTGACGCCTGAATCCGGTATGGCGGCTAGATACTTGTAGGTGCGGCACAAATACATGCAGATATGCAGAATTAGCAGGAACACAGCAGCGACTAAGAGCGCTCATATCTCAGCATAAAGTCTACATCCGTAACGCGGACATCTATTTAATGGCAACGGAGGTTTAAAGGCGTGCAACGGTAGCCACGACCTACATCAACGGCTCCGTGGCCTAGAGCTCAAATCAGCTCAAATGCCTAGGGCCAATCTGGGAGCACAACCAACTGCCTATCTCATGACATTGGCTTTATGCGGGCTTGGCCATAGATTTTAGCATAATTGGTTCATATCCATTACAATTTAGGAACTACGAATATCAATTATCAGTAATAGTCTGGCTGGTTGAGCTCGCCGCCATTTCAGAATAGTAGGGCAGGTCAAGGTTGTCCCGAAAAAAGTCGGATAAATAAAAATCCGTGATACAGACCCCTTGGGCGGTAAACATTGAATGAGTAGAGGCACAATGTTCGCCTTACAACGCACCGCCATATATTGCTACCTTATCATTGTATTTTTGGGACTTCCCTAAGGATAAAATACTCCAATGGAGATTAAATATGCTTACGCATGTACGGTGATCGTTACAAACAGCCTTTCCACCATAAGTTATCCGTCATTTATGGTCCGAATAGATTTAATTGCCCACAGCACTTCCAACAATCAAAGCCCAGCATCTTCCCATATGGATAATTTTAAAAGTAGTATCGAACTTTACATTTGACACTATGTACAGAGGCGATCGGTTTTGACCGGCATCGAAGACATATCTTTTGTGATTGCAAGATCATCTCTTTAGCGATTCTTAGTTTTGATGCGACAGTTGCAGGTGCGTGTACTTTGAATACTTTTTGCGGATCGCTTGCCAGTACATTTTGGCAAGCTGAGGCTATTTATTTCCTGGTTAACACGAAACACGTCTCAATTTCGTCAACCCTTCTGGGGGAACATTTTGGATCCGAAGCGTTACTCAGGGTCCCTGTACACGATTACTAACTCTTAAAAAGCTAGCTCCACTCATACGGATTGAGCAGGTGCTACCATTCTAGGTTACTCAAGCCTTGGCACATGTATGTTAAGGGTGCTTGATTTTGACCTTGACGGGCCTGCCGATGGGAGAGGAAGGTGGTAGGGGTGCTGCCCGGTTAAAGCATGTTTGCGTTAAGTCACCCCCTTCTCTTGGTTTATACTCGCAATCGTAGTCTAAGGAAAATACTAGGATTAGATTCAATAGATTATTGATTATAAAGTACGTTATGAAGAAATGCCTCTGGGTAGGTCCTTTGCGAGAATGTTGGTAGGCACCATTGCTCCTTACCAAGCCGTCTCAATCGGCAACAAGTGGCCGAAAATATACTAGGCAAAATAAAAATACTAATAATAATAATTTTTATTTAATCATCAGAGACCTTAATCTCTTTCTAGGCATTTACTGTAGTTTGTAAGGGAAGCATGTTTCTACAAACGTGGTGTGTGGCTTCCACTTCCGGTCACGACTTGGCCGCAAACGCAGCGAATGTAGCGTGGCTAGTATCAGCCGACGCGACGCGAATACCGGTGGCGCCGGAGCCTTGTAGCACGTAGCACGGCTTGTTACTTGTAGGTGCTGCACCAAAGCATGCAGATCCGCTGGCAGGAACGCGGTAGCAACGACGAGCGCCCCTAACTTGACACATCAAAGTCCGTACCAAAAATGCAGACAAGTCTACTTGACAGCAGTGGACGGTTACAAGCGTACAACAGCGGTCATGACGTCCACCAATGGCTCTGTGGCCTAGAGCTCAAATCAACTTCAACTCCAATGCCTATGCCCTGAGTCTCGAATATTGACTGCCCGTCTATCTCAAGGCATATGCTTTTTATACGGCCTCAGCAGTAAACTATCGTATAATCGCACAATCGCGAATGATTATTTTCCGCCATAGTCCGGCTGGTTTAGCTTGCACCGCCGTTTCAACGTCGATTCCATGAGTAATAGCATACACTGCGTCAGAACCCATTAGCACACCAAAGACCCAGCTAATGCTATGATAAGCAAGTTCGTAAGCAGGCTCGTCTGATAAGCAGGTACGTATTCAGCTTCTTTTTAAAATTCGTCAAGTCAGGAAGTGCAATGAGGTCAGTCGGCAGCAAGTTTCAGGCGTGTTGGGAGCGTGCGAACTGAAGGTGCGGTCACCAAAATATTTGAGGTTGGTTAGAGGCACTGCTAAAGAACTTCAGTTGAAAGAGAGGGCGATACGACGCATGACTTGATTTGGAAGTAGCTCAAACTGGTAGAATAGAGCAAGAGAATGAAGGGACCTAAAAATTAATGTAAAACCTTAACGTCAAAACAGCTCGATCGGGAGCCAGTGAAAGTTTTAGTGAGAAGTTGCATAAATGGCAATTGCGAACCTAACGAATGAGTAGCGTGGTTTTGCACCACTGTGGTGGCCTTCTTGCACATGCCAGAAGACCTGGAACTAGTGAGCTTCATAAGTCAAGTAAAGATGTCACTGATACGTTTATCAACTTGGATTTTATATCCCTGTCTAAGCAAGCCCGAATTTTTGCTATGGTGCGTAGCTGAAAGTAGGTGGACTTGACTGTAGAGCTATTGTGGTCGTCTTTTGACAGGTCACCCGAACGGGACTCCCAGAAATCGTGCACATGCTGCCGGCCGAGCTCAGTTTAAGTGTTAGGTTTTGTAACTTTTAAGTAACGCTTTTGTTTGACCATGACTAGTAAGTTGGCTTTACCTTGACGACCTCTAAAAAGAAGCTACAGTGCACATATTTATCGCAGCATTTAATGGGTCGACGTGATCTGTCTTTTCGCACTAATGCCTGCCGACTCTGGGCATGCATCCGCTAGCCATATTTACGTGCTGACCCTGTGAATTTTAATTTTTAACATACTACGCTTATTTTCATTGAGCCTACTGCCACTAACCATTCAAACAAACTTTCTTTGCAGCATATGTAAAGTGTCTCGAAAAATATTATGGTATCTGAGGATGCTGTACAAATGTTTTCTTGTTTTTATCATCGTGCAATCTGAGGCAGTGTATTGCCATTCTAGGGTAGATGTCAGCAATACACGCACCAAGTGAGTTTGGAGAGTTTAACGTGCTGTCAGGAACAAAGAAATCGAAGCATGAGTACAGCTGTGTGTCATCTGCATAAAACTAAAAGTATATTATGCTTGGCGATCACATTGGCGAGAGAGAGAGAGAGAGAGAGAGAGAGAGAGCATTAATTGCGAAACGAAGTGGACCACAATTATAGAGCACTTGGGTGCCCCATATTTTAGAGGGAATGATCCGATGACTGTGGCCCAACTCTCGCCGTCTGACACCAAGCGTTACTAGCATTTCTTATGCGTTGCAGGATTCTCTTCCGAAAACCAAAGTTCTTGCGAACATTGTATACGAAAATCGATACAGCTGAGACCCTTTTAAAGCTTATCTGTTTGTTGTTTGAACGAGCGCGTAAAAAAAATACTTGCCTAAGGACATCTAAGCGTTTATTGCTTCGGTCTGGGTCTGCCATGCCGGCTGCCGAGTTAGATACGCCAGCGGCTAGTAACCTGCCTATTAGTTATGATCGTGCGGTACCTATTATCGCTTCGTTATCAAAATTCAATTACATTCCCAGATGTTATTGCGGCTGCTAAGATCCAAAGATTATGCGTTAGCGAAAGAGAAGTGCCCGAAGCCGACGTGGCGGCCGCCAGCTGAGAAACTGCTCGTTTGGCGGAAGCGGCGAGCTGAGTACCCGCTCGTCTGGTATTCCTAGCATTGTTTCGAACCTTCCAGCGAGTTCTCCCTCAAGAAATACTGTGAATTTCTCAAACTTAGTGGTCACCAGGCCTGCTTTAACTCCGGCGGCACAACTTAACGTTTGTCTCCGGAATCCTCGTTCAATGTGCATTAAATCCCTATTAATAAGCAAATCAATTTTTGAAAAAGGCCTCGACATGCTCGCCTTGACTGAAACTTGGCTAAAATCGTTAAACTGCCCGACAATTAAAGATGCAACCCTGACTGGTACCTCATTCTTTCACACCCCTAGATAAATACAAAAATTGAAGGTGAAATCGCTATTATCACAGCCTCGAACTTCAATTTCAAGCCGTTTGCTGTACCCTCGAAGCAGTCTTCCAAATCTATTTTCTTAATTTCACCCGAAAACAAGCTACCGTTGGTGGCAGTAGTCTCTCGCCCACCAGGTACCAAGTCGTTTTTATCTCAGATTTCTCCGATCTCATTTCGATCCTGTGTGCAAGAAGCCACCCTTTCCTCATAATGGGTGATTTCAATGTTCATTTTGATAACTCGTCTGACCCCTTCAGCACTGAATTTTGTGCACTGACCGACTCATTCATGTGCATGGCCGTACTCATATTTAAGGTCACACACTCGACCAAATTTTCTCAGACAACTTCACTTATCACCAAAACATATTACCAAATTCTGCTTGTCTGATCACATGCAGATCTCATTCAATCTACAATGTGTACCCTCCTCCTTATCATCTACAATAATTCGTGAATCGCGAAACCTCAAGACCCGTTGACGTCGACGCTTGACGTCGATGCTGTCCGTGCGAGAATATCTGCTTCCCCTTCCTATCTGTCAGCATTGCTAGATTGCTACAACACGACACTAGCTGTCATGCTCGATGAATTTGAGTAGCGACAGTAGAGTGACTGAGTGGCGTAGTAATAATAATACATTTTATATAGTGACTTCATAAGTTCATTTGGTCTAGCTTTCCCGGTGGTTAGCATGTGCTGGTATCTAGTGGTTTAGTATGTTCTGGTTTGGCTCAGCTGTTAAGGTGCTTGCCTTTAACGACCGGAGTCAAGGTGAATGTGTTTGATGACTGGGGTCGAGCCCTGTGGCACACATGAAGAGCCTGAATATAGATTCATTTCTCTGATAGGGAGGCTGTACAATTGAATTATATTTATTTATATTTTATTGTTGCCTTCTTATTGAAGGCCTCAAAACAGCCTTTTTTCAAAGAGAAATCGTTGCAGGAACACAACGTAAATCTAAGGAAATATTTATTCCGTTACTTATGAAGGAAAGCAGCTAAAAGCATTGCAGAAGGAGAACAATAGTCTAGGGTCTAGAGGATCTCTCACACTAAGAAGGCTAGTAGTCTTCTTGATCTGGGTGATGTACTTTGACATGAGGTCACTAGTAGCAGGTTTGAATGTGGACATTGAGGTGCTACAAGGAATTGAGTGCCAGGAACCCAGTGGTAACGTAACCTTGGGTGGATTCTCTGATCTTATCTGTCTTGCGTACAGTGTGCTTGGTCAGAAAAGCTTACTCATCAAGAATGTCGGCTGGTGTCATGTTATGACATATTACCTATGCCAGCGGTTCTTAACCTGTGAATCGCGATCCCTTTGGGGTCGAACGACCCTTTCACAGGGGTCGCCTAAGACCATCGGAAAACACGCATTTCCAAATTTTGCACAAAATAACTTCATGGTTGGGGGTTGCCACAACATGAGGAACTGTATTAAAGGGTCTCGGCATTAGGAAGGTTGAGAACCACTAACCTATGTGGACAGGTCGGAGGGAGTAATGAATGACAGATAGGCGAGGAAGGTATTTTTCTGCCGCCAGGATCGATTTGATTGCCTACTGTAAATCGCCGTAACTTTGTCGAGACCACGTCAACAATTACCCCGGCGGCAACTCTTAAATTTTACCTAGGGCAGCCGAGCTCAGCGTGCAATAAATCACTAACAATAGGACGTGATTCGCCCCCCCCCCTTTCCCCCACTATCTGCAACACATAACTGCTGAGCCGTAACCTACGCTACCCCTCATAGGATTTTCTTTCTGTCGTACCCACGGGCCGATCGATGTTGGCGTTAGATAATTCTTTGTTCGTTTCTCCCATACTCTCAAGCTGTTTACAACCTCTTCGTCGAATTGGTCATTCAAATCTAATCTTCTGAGCCTTTTCACCCGCTGGAGGCCAATGGGGGCTGCACCCTGGGTACCGAGTCTTACTTTTTTCCAGCTCTAACTTTAATTTCGTGTTCCGGAAATTGCTCCTTCATTTTACTGGTTGATTATAACATTAATTTCAACTACTTGTTATTAATGGGAACCAAATTTTGTATATTGGCTTTTTCATTTTCTGTTGTGGCTCGCTTGCAGGGCCAAAGTGGAAACAAATGCTGCAAACTAAATCGAATAAGCTTTCGTGATTGAATGCTTTCAACTCTGTTTCCCCCCAAAAAAATTGGAACGTCTGACCACACAGGATCTCAATCAGTTTGGAGTGTGTGTCCTCTTTAATTCAGAAATAATCTGCGAATCGTGAAGCTTAACATCCGAGGCATTGATGCTGTCAGGAAATGATCTTCCTTATCCCTTCTGGTCAATCCTCCACGCGACCGGTCCTCATCTGGGGAATGCTATAGCAAACAGTTAGCAGATTATCTTGAAGACCTCGGTCCTCTGACTGACTCTATTGTATACTCTCCACCGGAATGTTTATGCTGTACTCCAAATATTAAACGAGCTAGGACTAGTAAGCGCAAGCTTTACCTAGCATGCAAAAGATCAGGACAAACTATTCATCGAATGGCGTACGAGGTCTGTTTTAGGTCGAACCAATAATCCGAGTTAGGGTCGTGTAGTTAGTTTCTACAAGACATCACGGAGTCACAGGTGCATATTAGAACAATGCTGATGTCGACCTACAACCGTCACCTTAACCACGCTATTCAGCACCTTACCTAACGATCCTGAAGGCGATCTAGCAGATCGATTATCTTGCTCAGTTTTAGCAAGCTAGATAAAATTAGAGTCCACACCTAAGGGAAGATCTCTTCTGCAGTCCTCACTCTCTCTTCCTTACCTTACCTAGATGCTCACCTTCATGCAAGTGACTAACGACTTCAATACAAAGTCAATCTCCCAGTCTAAAAAACAATGCAAAACCTTCAGACCCCGGATCTACTGTGCTCTTTACAAAATGCATGAATTTGCTGCTGCCGTACAAATCTAACAAGTTGAACATGTCCTTGGTCCCGGGTCTTGTCCCTGCACCCACTGCTCATTAAGAAGTCAATGCTAGACTACCCGAAGTTCAGAAACTTTCGCAAAGTCTCCATCCTAATGCTCCTATGCAAGACATTGGAATATGCAGTGGCAGTCCAGCTAAACAATCATAACACGGAATGCAAGTTTCTGTTGAGTTTTACGGATAATCTTCAAAGAATCAACCCTATTGCTAATATATTGACCTCCAAAGAAGTAATGACTCGGGCAATAGCAGAGAAGGGCCACATGTAGTCAGCTAAAAAGCTAACGGCGGCATCATCTCTAGAAATAAGTCCAGCAGATTGCCTTAGGCAAATCTGGCCCTATAATTTAGTGATATGGTCTTGACCAAGGCAATATGGCTTGTGTCAGTGTTCAAGCCGTTTTGCATGTGTTAAAGTGGCGGTGAATAGACGCCCAGCGTTAATTCAATTGGTGTTATATTCGTTTGACAAACTTCAACCTAGATGCCGAGAAGAGCTAGCTCTTGCGAGCCGGAGGAAAGACCCTGACAAATCTAGAGTGATCTTCAGCGATTCCTTTTTACAGAAAATATACATATCATCAGCAGTCTGCTCCCAGACTTTTTGTGACACACTCTGCTCCAAGACCCTTGGACTTCTTTCCTTTAACAATTAGCAAGTGACTGCTAGCGTCGATACGGATTTCTACTGCTCCTTTATCAATTGGAGTGCCTTCAAAAAATATGATTGGGCCGTTGCTATTAAGAAGGACGTGCCTAAAGTGTGCCCAAAGATTGTAACGGCCTAGCCAATGAACATGCTTGACTGGTGACGACCAGTAGGTACTATAACAAAAAGGAAGATGGCTGACAAAATACGCGCAGGGAAGGAGCCGCTGCTGGATAGCTGAATATCGCACCGAAGAGGTTCTCTCTCGCTGGGTTCGCTCATGGAGTACAACGGCGGAATGAGGCGAGAAAGCCAGCAGAAGCAGGAGCAGCAGGAGCAGGAGCCTGAAAACAACCGAAGGGCAAATCTCACTGTCCCTAATATATATATATATATATATATATATATATATATATATATATATATATATATATATATATATATATATATATATACATATACATATATATATATATATATATATATATATCAGCTACATAATTATGACGCTTATTCAGCAGCCTCATTTGTATAGCCTTAGCGGCTACCACTACTGCTCTTTGGCAATAAAGGATCGCTCACTGCAGGATTCGAACCCACGACCTCGGTCTTGAAAAGAGAGCAACCATTTTTCCTCCGATAAGTGGCCTAGCCGATGAGAGAGCGGCTGTGCACTCGGCGAAGGCTAGCGGGCCCGAATGGTGAAAGAACCAGTTGAGCTTAGTGCCAGAAAGAAGTGCGGAATGCGCTAGGCCGAGCTATCTCATAGCAGGCTGATGGACAAGAGTGCCTGGCACCTGCTTCTCAAGAAAATAATTGCGGCAGCGGTTTAACACCTGGTACGTCAGTACTCTATCCTCCTCAGCTGGCTTCGTGCGGCTAGATGGGCCTGAGTTTAGCATGTCATGGTCTCTCTCTCTCTCTCCGTCTGTCTGTCTGTCTCTCTTACCCTCTCTCTCCTACTTTATCTCTTACTCTCTCTCGCTCTCTGTCTCTCTGTCTCTCTCTCTCTCTCTCCGTGTCTCTGTCTCTCTCTATCTGTCTCTGTCTCTCTCTCTCCGTGTCTCTGTCTCTCTCTCTCTCTCTCTCTCTCTCTCTGTCTCTCTCACTCTCTCTCTCCGTGTCTCTGTCTCTCTCTCTCTCTCTCTCTCCGTGTCTCTGTCTCTGTCTCTCTCTCTCTGTGTCTCTCTCCCTCTCTCTCCCTCTCTGTCTGTCTGTCTGTCTGTCTGTCTGTCTGTCTGTCTGTCTGTCTGTCTGTCTCTCTCTCTCTCTCTCTCTCTCTCTCTCTCTCTCTCTCTCTCTCTCTCTCTCTCTCTCTCTCTCTCTCTCTCTCTCTCTCTCTCTCTCTCTCTCTCTCTCTCTCTCTCTGTGCCTACGGTCGAGCGCCATCGTGCACATGCCCAATGACGACCGGACGCACAGGCGTGGGGTGAGGCCTGTTGCCAGCCTCACCATGAATCTGAGAACACTCAGAACAGTCGCACAGCAGCGGAGCAGCTGCTAGTACGCTCTCGCAGGTGGCTTTCTCACCGGCCTACCCTTGCGGCCTCCTGATGCTGCTTCGACTCGGAGCAGCCGGACGGGCTACCCTAATGTTTTACCATGGCAGCGGCAATCAGAGGCTGCCAGCCCAGTTTCGAGGGGCGTCGGCGTGTACTTTGGAGCCTTTGATGTCCCAGTCGAGGGCAGAGCCCGAAACCGACCGCAGCCCAGTGCTAGACTGAGGCTCATGCGAAAAACCCAATAAGGGTTACGGACTGCGACCCAGGTGGGCGAGCAAGCAAACATGGCTCTCGGCTCGGTGCGATCTCGGCTAGGTGTCATGTCCATGGCTCGAGCTGCATTTCATACTCTTCTGCCGCGCGGAGAACCTGATTGACGGCACATTTCCCTGAGGTATCATAGTACAGAGGTAATGACTCTGTCACCATATACAAAAAGTTGAGAGATGGACAGAGTGCGCCCAGTCTGGTAGGTCGATGGCCCGGGGTGACGGCATAAGCGAGAAGCTTCACTGTCGATGGCTTACGTCGCAGCAAGTACAATTCAGACCTCTCTCGGTATGTCAAGAATGTCCAAGTATGCCACGATGCGTTAGCTGAAAATTGACGCTGTAACAGATCCTCGCAGGGCGTTGATGAAATTTGCTGCTCGTTAAGATACCCTCTAACTGAAATCGCGAGAGTCAAGCAGGTGCTAGCGGGTTTGATAGGCAAATTTGTGTCGGAAATGGTGCGCGTCTTCGCATGTGTGGAGCAAAGACCTGCTTCTGAATCATAATGGAGAGAACGAGGCTTTTACATTGCACACATACACTTGCAAAGATGTCTTCCTAGCTCGATAGCCCGTTCAACCCTCGAGACTAATGCCATATATTGTCCTTTCGAAAAGACAGCTAGAGCAACTCGGTGACCGTATGATGAGAATAATCATGAAACATCTTTTATATAATGCCCTAAGAGAAATTAATCTCTATACAGGTGCTACAGAACTTGCTGCAAGAGAAAAAATAACCAATAAAATAAAGAAAAGGTTGGCTGACTCAACAGCCTTAATTGTAAAGCGGCAGAAGAACCTTTAGGATTATCACCCCGGTTGCAGCGAGAAATGGAGGATTTCACCAACACTGATTTGAATTCCCAACCTGGGTAGTGAAGTGCAAGCACCCTACCACAAGAATAAAGTTCATGAAAGCAATTTATCCTGCTTAAACAAGCATGCAAAAGTACACAGTTATCAAGCAAATGAATAATCATAACAACATCCAAAAATGCCACATAAGACTCATTATCGCAGGTCAACAGGAAGCCAGGTTTTTCACACTCACTCAGTCATGCATCAGAAGGCAAAGCGCACAAAAAAGGCATGTTTCGCACGTCGTAAGTGCATGCTTCCAGGGAGCTGAATTTGAGATGCGGGGGAGAGGGAAAGGATCAAAGCAGAAGTAAAGCTTCGTCCCGTCAGCATTACAATGAAAGCCAAGATTGTGCTCAGCAAAAAGGAGAATATCAGCTGTGATCAGGTGCGGACCTAAAAACGCACCCCGGAGGCACCCATTCCCTCAAAGGTTCACTGGATGATCGTTTTCCATTGACATAGGATCTCTGAATTCTTCCACTGTAATAAGACCTAAACCATTGCAACACAGTGCCTGCGGTGCCTAAGCGGGTCGACAGGCGCTCATCGTTGATTCGGGAACCCACGGTATCAAAAGCTGTGGAACTTACTTACTGTATTTTAATTTTGAGGCTGAGAGCTTAAAATGGTTTTCCACTTCTTGTTCCCGTGTCTTCGAGAGGAATGTCAGGAGGCAAATTGGGTAGAAGTTGCACCATTTCTCTCCTTATCCAGTGTTGAATTCTTAATAACCTGGCAGACAAATGCCTCTTTGAAAGATTCTGGGACATTAACTTGGGCTAATAACAGATTAACCAGATTTATAAAGTGCTCTCACTCCTGCAAAAAATATAGTAGCTTTCGAATGAAAGAAGCCTGGATTGACTCTTGGGGCTTGAAATCGAGAACACTTAAGCACATACTTAAGCACTCGAAAATGAGCTAAAGTCCTTGTAACTCCATTTCTACCAATTAATTGCTCTATTCGAGCTCTAGCCGACTCGTTGTAAGGTAAACTGTTTTAAAAACTAGCTGCTACTCCACAAAAATGAGAAAGGCTTTAACTGGTGTCTGACAGTACACAGACTAAATTAAAAAGGCTATCTTCTATTCCGTTGAATGCCGCGAGCATACTTTAAATTAAACGATGGTTGACTAAAGAATTTGGCATATTTGAGCCGCACACGTCAGCAAAAATTAGGTCAGGAAGCACATGAAAACCATTAGTAGCTAAACAAAGCGTTGATAATAACAAACAATAACAATCATAACTATACACAATGTATACAGTGCCCAAAAAAACAAATCTTTCCCAGGCACTTAACAATTTCTGAAATAAAAGCCTGTCAATTGGTTAGGCAAAACTAGCACAGTTTCAGAACACACAGGCATGCAAAGGACAATTCGCTGGGAAGAACCAAAGGCTGTGGCTAAAGATTTTCAGCTTTTTTAAAAGTCGTCAAATCAGGAGATGGCGTAATCAGTCGGTCGCCCCTGGGTCTTAGCTCAGGGGGAAGGTGCTCGCTCCCTGTATGAACCAGATCGTGGTTTCGAGTACTGTAGTTGGCAATCCTTTATTGCACACTACAAGCGGTAGTAGTAGTGGTTAAGACTCTTCTGCCGCCAATTTAATGAAGCTGCTAAATCAGATTTATTTTATTTTGTTTAATCAATTACAGGCTTTGGGAGTAAAGTAAATGAAGGAGCGGTTTTCAGGGGACTTGACTTTAGGGGCGCATACAAACGACCGTAGTACTTGCTCGAATAGGTTTGGCCCATCTCAGCAAAAAGTCTAACAATATAATAAAATAAAACAATACATTTGTAAAACGCCCTCAGAGAACTTGATCTATTTCTTGGCAATTTACACATGCTGTAAAGGAATCATGATCGAATTGTCATGCCCAATTTGTCAACAAGCATAACATGTTTGGAGGCGATATGCACAGGGTAAGTAACAATGAGTTAAATAATGCAGGACCTGCTTTATATGAAGGGGGTCATCTGCAAGCAAGACTTTGTATCAGCTGTCTCTCAAAATCAGAAGCAGCCGATTCGTAAGTCAAGAATTACATTACATTACATTACACTAGCTCCTTAGTTCTGTCTCGGCTTAATTATTGTAGTTCCCCTTTGGCTGGGCTACCAAAGAAACCTATCAGGCCACTGCAGCTGACTATGAATACGGCTGCAAGACGAGTCTTCAAGTCCCAGAGGTTTGAGCACGTGTCTTCTTTGCTAAAAGAGCGAGGATGGATGCCGGTTGAGCAACGGATACAGAGAACCTATTTAGGACAGCATTTAGTGGGTCCCTGTGATTCGTCCTTGATGTGCTTATGCGTGCTGACACTGTGCATGCTGCCACTAACCACATTTGCATGCTCACCCTATGCATGTCACCCCTAACCATATTATTCATTTTGTTTGTTTTTCAAGCATGATTTTACTTATCATTCAATTGCATTTCACTTTACAGCAAATGTAAAGCGCCTAGAGAGAGATTAAGTTCTCTGAGGGCGCTTTATCAAGTGAATTATTATTATTATTATTATTATAGAGCAAAGTTCTTACGCTGACCCACAAGATCCGCCACGGCTTGGCTCCTTCGTACCTAGCTGAACTGCTGCATCAGTTTCAGCCTCTTCGAGCCCTCAGGTGTTTTGTGGACAGTAAATTAGCTGTTCCATTCTTCCGCTTAAAGACCGTTGGCGCACAGAAGCTTTAGCTCTGCAGGTCCTAGAGAGTGGAACTCACTTCCACAATTCTTACGCAACGACAACTACTCTCTTACTGCCGACTATGGCTCATCCTTTACATCGGTCCTGAGCTGCTACTTCCATGCTAATCACTACCTCAACTTTTCTCCTGACTCTGCTATGCTTCCCACTTTCTCTTTGTTGCGTAAGACGAAGTCTGTTGGCTACCGAATGCGTACCGAAAGCGGCTTAGGCTGTGTGTGGGCTATGCAAAACTCTCCTGCGTAACATCCACATAGTCTGTATGACTTTGTGGAGTTACAGCCGGAGATACAATACATTACGTTACATTACATTACATTACAAGAACAACGGCCCAGGAACATTCTGAAAGAGCGTTACCCTCTCCCGTGGCTCTGCCATGTCTTTATATTGGAGTAAGCAAGTCATCTCCCCTAAATTTTCCAGGCACCTCATCTGAGCCGCTAGCGAATCGTTTGATTGAATTGCGAATAGACAAACTTTTTTTGTAAAGCACCAAGCTAAGCTCAGAGGAAAATCGAGGCATGCTGTTGCTTCGTATGATGGTGCCACACGACCCCAGGCTAGAAGCTCCGTAAAGGTGTTCCTTCTGGGGCCGATTCCGTGCACGGTGCTGAGAAGGTACGCAGATGATTTGGAGCAGTCCATTGCAGCTCATTTCCTGCAAGGGCTGCTTGCTCAGACGCTGCGTACAAAGGGCCAGGTCTTAAATGTTACATCTGTGATAGGCCAGGAGTTAAGATGTTCGTTCTTCACGATCGACGTCGTGGGTTAGAATCCTGCAGCCCCAACATCTTCATGCTGGGCGATTCTTTATTGCCAACTGTAAGCGGTGGTGATGGCATAAAAGGCTCCTCTGCCGTAATACAAGTGAGACTGTGAAATCAGCTGTGATTTTATTTGATCCGGGCTATTCTGAAGAAGCGGCTGTCGGTGCCGAAGTGCCCAGCTCGTCGAAGAACTGCATCTTGCCTTGGCTGCTTTTTGCAGTTCAAATATCTAGTGAAGTCGTCCTCAGCCAGCAGCGAAAGTGCATGGCTGCCTCACCCAGGAAGTAAGTTACGAAAGTCACTGTCAGCGGCGCCGCCACAGTGGGTGATGGCAACCTTGGCCCCACCGACGGCCAATTTGCATAGTAGCCTTATGGTGTCGTAAATCCCCTTAATTCGGTGGAGTGAGTCTCCAATAATGGGTCCTGGTTGCCTGGTTACCACTGTGGTGGAAGTTTAACGATTCAAAAGCTCATCGCACGCAGGCAGCTAATGTCCCGACTCCAAAGCGGACAGCATTGGATGCGAAAACAAGCGCAAAGTTATCAGAACGTGTATTTTACGTCGCCAGCTCATGCCATTCTGCCGAAGCCCCTCCTCCACCTGCGAGCAGGAACCAGCGCTTACAATGTCGACTTCGAGGCAGGGATTGCTTGCTTGTGCGTGCCAAGAAGTATTCATGGCGAAGGCTGTAACTGCAGAACCAATGAGACTCCGTGCTCTCGATCGTTCTAGCACTTTGTTGACCGATCAAGGCACGAGGTACGGTCCAGCAGCTCTATTCTCGGTACCAAAACAAATTTTGGCACCGAGTTTGACCGGGCGTTGCCACACTAAAATGGGACGGCTGTAGCATGTCCCTTCAGCCTTCCCAGACCTTCGAGACAGCGTCCCACTAGGAGTCGCACATGCCGCTCCTGGTGGCTGTCCTGCGACATGGTTCGGAAGTACTGATAGTGCACGCAGGTCTCGAAAAATACAGGGCAGTTTGTTAACACGAGTTGGCACTGATCAGTGCATTCATTGCAAGGCAATCCGTCATTGACCCCGAAGGGGAGGTAGTCCAACAACTTCACCGCCTGTTGTTTTTTGGGGGCGTCCGAGGTCTCTCTGTTCGCTCGACGACAGTTGAGTATCAAAGTTCCTAGCAAACCAGGTGGCTTCGCAGCCGTTGTTCTTGTTGCGGCGGTGGTCTGCGCCGATACTCCCGGCTAAACGTCTTGGGCGGTAGGGTAAGCCTGCTGTTCTGCGACCTTCAGGGATTCTCACGGTGCCTGAAATTCAGACGATGATGCTTGAGGAGCCGCATGGTGTTCCGGCTTGTAAGGCGTGTGCTGGCTGACTTCTGCTCCAAGTCGGGCGTGCTTCTGTTGGTTTACCATCAACCTCACCATTTTAGCCGTCTTCTGCTTTCTCCTGCTGGCTCTTCCTTCCAGCGGGGCAGAAAGTTATGGTGGGCTACCAAGTGGCCTCGCCCTGCCAATCTTAATAAGTTATCAAAGGTGTCTGACTTTACAGTTGACAATGTTAGGGACCCTCCAGGAGCATTTTCCCTGGCCATTGGCCAGTTTCTTAGCTAGACCTTTTCTCCCTCCTGAAACGGAATTAAGGTGATTTTCAGTTGTGTTAACACGAGGTTGCTCCTCATCGCTTCAGCTAGTCAGTCACGGACTCAAAGCTTGTCGCCAGTCGTGCCGTATATGGTATGTTTCTCACTCCATCCTGACATGGCACACCATCAGTGTGTGGTCTAGGCACTGTAATGTCACAGGGTACTCGTGGTATGCGAAGCTGGAATACCAGTTAAATGATTGATGGTCGAATGCTCGATTGCACGTACGTGTTGTCTGCGAAGCGAACGTACAGCTCAGAAACGTCCCAAACTTGCAGATCGTCTCGGATGGGAAGTAGAAGTAAGTAGCCGATGGTTCTATCGGATCTTTCGACTCTAACATTAAGGGCTGGGTGAGAAACTCTCGGGCGAACTTTCTTGACATGCGATGAACGACGACTATCTTGGATAAGGCAAGACTCAATTTCGGAGCCTTATTTTGCTGGCAAGACTGCAAGGCACGTTTAGACCTACACCCGAAATGGTTGACAAAAGCATCAGTCAAAGTCTTAGTTCACTCGTTTTCTAGTGGAATGTATTCGGAGAAGTAATCATATTCTAGCACCCAATAATAATTTCTTGTTGACGTCACCGACAACCTTCCCTCCATATCAATCTGGATGCATTCGAATGGTTTGGTTGGTAATGAAATTCCTATATGGATGGCAACAAATTTTCTTAAATTGGATGACGACAAAACCAACTTACTAATTAGGGGAAAACCTAGTGTGATTCAGAAATTTGAAAGGTTAACGCTCACAATCGGCTTTGTCAGCATATGTCCAGTTGAATCAGCACGAAATCTATTTAGGTGTCCTTTTCCAAAGTGACCTTTCATTAGACGACCACATCAGCTCCATGGTCTAAACTGCCAGCGGTCCTCATCAAGACACAGGCTAGTCTAACATGTAAGCCCACCATAAAGCAAATCAATCAACCTGAGAGTGGTTAAGATTGAACCATAAACTACAAACAGTTTGTCTGTATAGCACTGTAGAAAACCTAAATATCAATCCACACCTTTTACTACTCGCTGCGGGAGAATAAATGGTGAAAGTTTAATGAGTTGCATGATATCATAGACAAGTACAAGTAAAGATTAGCTGATTCAATAGCCTCATTTTTTAAGTAGCAGTAAAGAGTCTTAACGGCTTTCACTACCGTTTGCAGTGGGCAAAAAAGAATTGACCCAATCAAAAAAAACCAGCCAACAACCTGTGCCAAGAAGAGTGAGCACCTTACACATAAACTATGACTTACGAACCGAACAAGCACGCACAAGCAAACCAGTACCCTATTCCTTTGCAGCATTCGCAAAGTGCCCAGAAAGATACATTTATTGCTCTGAAGCCGCTACAGAAATGTCTTATTGTTATAAGATCATTCGTATCATTGTGCCAGCGCCAACACGCCTAAGCAGAAACGAAGACCCCCAGAGCTTTCGGTTATCAAGATCTCTGGCTAGTAAAATCTACTTAGCCATGAAATGAGAAGTATGTGCAGCACAAAACAACAACATTGGCAAGTTCAATAGGCGAATTGAACGCTGAGTGGGATAGACGTATCTTTAGCCCAGACTTGATGGATCCAAGGTTATGAAAGGTCACGAAAGTAACTGATAGTGATTTCAGGACTTTCGATACACGCGAGCTGAAGATTCTTGTGCACTGCACGATTTCAATTTAGTGCGAGGCATTGAGAGGTGAGTTTAAGAGTGCACTGAATGAGCAAGGAGGTTAGATTGGTAAGCTGGTGCAGTCAGTTAAGTGTGAGCTGGTGCAGTCAGATAAGCCGGACAAAGGAATTGAAAAAATTAGACTCGAAGCTTGCTAGGGACATATAGCTCAGACAGAACGGGCGTCGTGTGTCAGCAGTGTCGCTGACGGCATGCACGCCAAGCCAATACGTTGTGCACTAGTTACGTATGATCTAGTTCCCTGGCAAGGAGTTTGGATGCGTGAACTAGGTTGGCCTACTCTCTTCTAAGCAGGCCCTGACTTTGGAGATGTTCCTTAGCAGAAGATGGGCCGACTGTGGGGGATATGTGTAGCATACCGCCCAGGAAAGTCGTCAGCGAATAATTGCGGCGAGGTGGAGTCTGGAGAGCACAGCGTAATGCTGGCTAGAGCTTCGCTGCTTCCAGCCCGCCTTCATCCCTGGAGCAAACGGCAACTGGGCGATCGACCGCTGGTAGGCGGCTGCAAGTGACCCTGCAGTTGCTATAGTGATCCGTCCTCCGATAGCCGAGGCCGTGCCGTGCGCACAGAAGTTCCAAAAATTGGAGCGACCGGAGGCCGCCTGCCATTGGTCCGAGTACCCTAAAAGAATTCGCCTCGAGACTCATATGGTCCCGCAACCTTAGGGTTAACTATCCACGGTTCCACCCATTAGGTATCGAGACTACAGTTTCTTTGGTACTCAATGCAGAGCTTTAAAGCTTTGGCTTTAAATTTCATAGCATGCGTTCAAGCCGAATCCCGCAGTACTACTTCAACGTGCGTTGATATTTGGAAACTGGGTACCAAGTGGCAGTAATTAGTACTCCTGCTGAGTGAAGTAGGTCAAGTGCAAGAAGGGGGAAATCCCACGACCGGCCAGCCGCTGCATAGTAGCTAACCGAGTCGCCATCTGACTGCTTGGGTATGCTATTGTGGTGGAAGCCTAGCGATGCCAACAAGTGTGCTACCATGCTGGTCCAAAGCATCGCTCTGGCCGGACGTGCAGAAGATTGATTCAAAGTGGTCTAAATGGCTGAAAAACCTCACTTGCTCATCTGGGTCAGAGTATAAGGATAGCTAGTAGTCAATTCCTAGTGTTAAGCCAGGCTCGACCAGAAACTGGTTCTGAGAATAATCTCATATCAAAATTTGAAGATCATGCCACGAATCGCAGTTTTGGTGAATCCATGCATTACATGCGTGCTTCAAATATAAATTGCAAAAAACCTTTTAATTTAAACTCTCAAAGCAATCTGACTTTAAAAGTTGTTTGAAGCTCTTAGGACAACTTGAAGTGTCGAGATGAAAATAAAAATGAGGCTCGTGCAAGTCGTATCTGCGTTTGCTTTTACAAGTGCACAGTAGCATCAATATGATAGTCCAAAATGGCCCGTGTTATTTTTGAAGATTAAGAAGATTACCACCTCTCTAGAATTCTACACCTTTACTCCGCCACCTTCAGGTATTGTTGTATGCCTTTGAAATTCTAGAAAGGTTATCTTTATGTGTGTGACCCCCTTAATAACCCGAGAATCCTTACAGACTTTTGAAGTTTGTAATCATCACAGTTACATGCCAAAATGTTATGGAAAACTCAATCGCGAATAGTAGCATACTTACATTACGCTATTCTAGCCTGCATCAGTGAACAATTATTAGAGAAAATTAAACTTTTCTTTGGAAGGTATGAGCCATCCTCACCGTTGGCCATGCTAAGAGCTTTTATTAATGGAGCAAAATCTGCACAAGAGAAAGAGTAACCTTATTTCAAAATTATATCTAGTTATTGTAAAACTATTTTAGTTGTTTTTTAAAATGAACCAGAAAACAAAAAAATTTAATGAAATGTATTTGCAAGCGCCACGTAGTGAACTGGCATTGCGTTGTATGCAGGGAACGTACAGGCGCCGTCTTTAAATTTATATTAACCACGTCTTTTGTCCTGCAAAGAATCACGGGCATGTTATATTTATAAATTTCCGTCGCTTATCAAAGGCTGGCGCAGCAAGACTTCGGGTTGGTCACGCTCTCTCTGGCTAAAATGCTAAAATACTTTAACTCAGCGGAATTCAAGCACTTCAGGGGAAGATTTCAGGCGGAAGCGCCGGAAGCGTCCAGTCGGGCGACTGCCGGAAGGAGATCGAAGTTCAGAGCGAGCGCTGCTTCTGCTGGAATTCTACGGTCGACCTTTTAAAAACCCTTTCAACTTCATAGTCTCGCGAAGTTTTAGCATTTTCATGTTCGATTTCGCCTACGAGTGTGCATGTTGCAGCTAGATGTGCATGTTAGAACATTATCCCCCTATTTTGAACATTAAACAAGCAAAGAGCACTTACAAGCTTTCGCATTCCTGCGAAGGTTTCGCCTGAGACAATGCTGACTAAGTGAAATGATTAGCTCTACAACCTGACTGGAACTTACTTGCTAGGTTCGAAGTTTTAATTTACGAATTTGGCTGATCTGCCACAACTCGTTCCTGTTTATATTATATGAATTGCAGCAGGGAGACTGGGTTGAAGCTCTAACAGTTCGCTTAGTAAAGTGTTGCTTTCTTAACGAGTGGCATGACTACAGCATTTTTAAAGATTCAGGGACAAGACCTAAGTCTAAGGATGCATTTATTATCTTAATTATGCATGGCAGTAGAAGGGCTGCGCATCTTAGAAGTAGGGCAGCAGGAATAGGATCTAAATGCGTAGCAGTATCTTTTGACTGGAAGATAAATTTCAAGATGAGCTCACTTGTGGCAAGCTTGCATTCAGACATTAAAGTGCCTCACGGAATTGAGGAAGATGTGTTCTTTGGGGATGTTATTGAATGTGAGGAATCTAGTGAGAATTTTGTCTTCTCAAGGACGGACAATCTGATCTTGTCAATCTTTTGCTTGCAAAAAAGCTAGAGAAGCAGTCAAAAAGATTCCCAAAAGGATAACTAGATAAGGAGCTAACCTAGGAGGGGTTAAGGACATGATAGATGGTTGACAGCAGCATTTTTGGATTATACATGCGTGATTCGACAATTTTTTAGAGAAGCTAGACATGGCCTTTTCTGGGATGGATTGGTAGGATGTACAGCAGTCAAGCCGCATTCATTCATGCCAGCCGTCAGTCACTTCAGCGCATTCTCCTCTTTGCTCATTTGTGTTGGCTGTCAAATCAAGCAGGGCAGGAAAGCGACGAGACGACAAGCAATGCCGCCGTAGCTGTTCTCTCGCGAGATCTCTCTCTCTCTCTCTCTCTCTCTCTCTCTCTCTCTCTCTCTCTCTCTCTCTCTCTCTCTCTCTCTCTCTCTCTCTCTCTTGTGTAACCTGACTTGCCTCTGGTGGGTTCGGAGCTGCAAGCAGGCCCGTTATCGGACTCTCTATGTGGTAGCAGCAGCAGACTGGCTTGAACTCGCCGCCACTTCTAGTGAATGCCAAGCAGTAACTCGGATTGACGCAGGTTCACTAAAATGGTCGGCGTGGGAAACCGGTCGTTGCAGGGGCCAGGCGGCCCTTATTCCCGACACGTGAGACTTACCAAATCAGCTTACAAAACGATCAAAAAGTAATTACGTGCGTCTAATTCATCGCTACAAGTGCTCATCCAGCTCAAACTACAGTAGCTTGATACACGTTTTGCTGTGTGGCCAGCAAGCGTAAAGCGAGTGCAAAGAGTGAAAGGCTGCGACTTACGACGCCACAATAAGGAGTAAATCTGGAGGATGCCTTTTTACTGAGACCTAACTCGATCGGAGATTAGAGATGAGTCAAGTACTACTGGTAAATTAGGCCACAAAAAATTCAGCCAAACCTTGGGTGAATTAACACACTAGGATCCATTTGACACAATTGTTGCATCGCTTCCTGCATAAAGATTTCCTAAAATTCGCTAACTTCTCATGCCCAAGAGTCATCATACTGGCCACATTTACACGTTGACAGTGTGCAAGTCACCTTTAACCATGTTAAGCTTGCTGAGATGGTGAATGTTACCACTTATCATTTGATCACACTTCCTTTACAGCATATGTAAAGTGCTTAAACAGAGATCAAGTTCTCTTACTGCACAATGCAATTGTATTATTATCATTATTTTCGGTGCAAGACAGATTGCCATAATCAACGGCCTTTGAGGCATTTGGCACAGAACTGTTGAAATTTTTCAATGCTCGGGCTATAACTGTTGCTGCCCTTTCTACCTGCCACTTTTGAGAGGCGCACGGCTAGAACACAGAAAATATATGTAACTTAATTTCTAATAACAAACATTTGGTCCCCAAAGATGTAGACGTTGTAACCCAGGCAGTCACTGCTAGATGCCCTAACTGTGAAAGCACTCAAAAGGCAGTCAAACGTGAAACTAATTTACTTGGTCTTGCTTCTAAGTTTTAATACTTATTTTTCGACCGGCGACTGGCGGTATCAAGTCGCACCACTTTGGGGCATCCTTAAGATGAGGATGCGTACTCAGTTGGCAATTGCGTCATTGTTTTTATGATTGATTAGTGAGATCTTAATGAATAATCAGGGGAGCTAGCTAAAGTTAGCAACAGTTGAACCTTAAAATGCAGAGCTTATAGCATCACGCCTCTTTAAAAATGGTGGGCCTTAGGTTTGACCAATACTGCAGTTTAACTTTTTCTACGTTGGCTCAACAAAACTACCAAGATAACCTAAAACACTCATGGCTCTAATAACGCAAGAACGCCTAAAGTTTGTCCAAGCGCAATTATAATATCCGGCTAGCCAATAATAAGAACACTAGAGTCAGCTGACACTGTAGTACTAGGCCAGAGCCTCTTGAAGTTATGTCGGGTGCAATGATGAAGGAATATTATAAAAGGTTTTTCTTACAAAGCAGAGACGCTGTTGAGATACAAACACGCCATCGAAGTGTTTCTATTTAATCACTCACTACAGTGTGATCACGGGAATTAGCTATTCGTAGGGAGTTGAGAGGGTTAAGACCAGCCTTACTTACTTACTTACTTAAAGTACGGGCAGGAAATGTGAAAAAATGCAAAAGAGAGCCACCAGGAAGCAAATCAACGGAAGTGCTGCAATAGCCGGAAAGCAACGCCGTTATCGCTCTTTATGACCATTAGCATTGCTACCGAGGTTCACGTCGAGCTACGCCGCGAGTCTATAGTCACTGCCACTGCCAAGTTACTCCGTAGTAGGTTTCACATGCTGAGCAATGTACCAGTATCTTTGGGAGGACGAAAGGCAGCGGACAGATGCGACAGGTAAGTGTGTGCAGCCCTCGCATTACCGTATTTCGAATAAAGCGATCGCGGTGCTCTCAAAATAGATTTCTTTTGATTTATTTTATCGGAGGTGCTACTGGTTTTATTATTGAAAGCACTAAATTGAAATTCCAACATTTCACTGCTATGCGACTACATCATGCTCAGCTCACTTGCGCTACCCTTTATACCTACGCCAGTGCGTGCCTACATTCGTAAATCAAACTTCTGTCAAAAAGTTATCAAGAGAGACCATCATTAACCCCCTATGAATGGCGAGGGCTCATGATACCTACCGGTGGAGATGCTTAGCATAGCAAGCACGTTCTGCATAAGAGTGAAGAATTTAATGAAGATAGCGAGTGTTGACCTACGGGGCTATAAATAAACGCATGGTTGACATTCCAACCGAGGTCAAGGCATAGATAAAAGATTAATCGCACGCCGATACGTTGAATCTAGCGGTTTACGTGCTCGCATGTCACCCCTTAAACATGTTATTCTTGCTTTTTATTGATTATGCTAACACTAACCATTCGATCGTGCTTCCTTTGCAACAAATGTAAAGTGCCTATAAGGAGATTGAGTTCTTTGAGGACACTATATAAAATGTAAAATGTATTATTGTTATTATTATTATAATAGAGAGTAGCTAGCGACACAACTATGGTTGTTTATTGACCGTCTTAAGCATCTAGTGGAGTGGCTTGGAGAAAGAGGAAAAGAAGATAAAGGAAAAGAGGGGAGGCGTAGGAGGAGGGGAGGGGGAGTAGGAAGAGGAGGAGGAGTAGGAGGAGGGAGAGAAGGAGTTGGAGTAGGAGTAGGAAGGAGGAGGAGGAGAAAGAGGAAGAGGAGGAGAAGGAGGAGGAGTAGTATAGGAGGGAATGTGGAAGGTGAGAAATAAATTTAGAATGAACGAATTAGGAAGACGATAAAGCTAGAAATGCATATTGCGAAACATAGTGCAGAAGGCAGCCAGTGCAGCCTGCCGAGCAAGAGGCGGCCAGTCTGGGCCAATGCACTCTGATTGTACCTCTAGAATTAGTTAAAACGTAGCAAGACGCAAAAAGGATACTTTAACGACTCATTACTATTGTGGAGCGTTTAGTAACTTCAACCCAGCTCTTATTTTTAGACCGAGACTGATCTCATTAAATGCTCTTCGTTTTACCCCGAGCCTTCAAACGAAGCGAAGTTTATTTATCGGGACCTTGCCTAACGAGAGGGCCTCTGGTGACTTCACTGCCATCTCGGAGGGAGGGGGGAGTAGAGATCGACTAAACCAGCTCGGCGTCTCTATGCTCGGGTAGCTTTCTCCGGGCCGTCGACATCTTCTAGTATCGCCTACTTGCGCTCGACCTCTGACCCAGTTGCACAATCTACTCGACCGGGGAATCGTGATAACTGTGTGCTTGCCTTAGAGCACATGACCACTGCAGGAGGACCGGTGCTTGCTAATGCATACCGTAAGCTAGAGAGACTTCGGTTTAGAGTGCGAATTATGCCCATTGCTAGCCACAGACGGCCCTTTTGAGGAAATGCCAACTTAAGTAGACCTACCGAGAGTGATTAGTGATGTCAGGTGGCCACTGTAAGAAGCACGTTTCACTCGCTAGCCATTGTGCGATCTGTAGTGGTGATAGTTACGGGTGACTCGCTGGCGTCACCTCATTGTGCTTGGCAGTTGGTAGACAGAGCAGCACTCTTGAGATTTTCCGCTCAGCCCGGTTTGTGGATCTGACGTTATTCTTTTCTCGGAATTTCGAAAGATCCCACCGATGTCAAAAAAGCCAGAAGGCTACCAAGCCAACCTCCGAGAGACGATCAGCTCGTAGGACGTTCAAGTAAGCATTAACGCAGGTTGCTCCTGGAGCAGGCGGGTCGATGTGGCCAATGCGGTTTGAGGTCCTTCCTGAGCAGCAGCTGCTGCGCCGCCCGAAGCAGCTGTTTTGGCTGGATATCGAGGCACGGTCGGCTCGTTTCGGTGCACTTCGCCCGAAACGAAGTAACCTGGGTTACACCCTTTTTGTCTTCCCACCTTTTGTGCACTAGAACTCGAGCTCAGCAGCGGCTTCTCGCTCGTTTCCACCGACCCTCCGACCTTGTCGCTGCTTCCTAGCCATCCGTCCGTCGAGAGAATCGGAAAGGCACCTGCTGGGCAGCACCGGCGGCGATTAATGGGTGGGGTGGGAAGAGTAGCGGGCGGCTGGCTAGTCGGCAAGTGGCCAACCAATCGGCTGCCCGGCGCCAGCTATCCACAGCCGAGCGCTGGTGCGCATTCCCAGAGTTCCTCGGCCAGCGTCGAGAAGCCGAGCGCCGACCCAGTCCGTCGGCTCGAGACTAGGAGACTTCGCTAGGCAGCAGCGCCTGTTGTTGTCGCGTTTCTGCATTCCTTTCATCCGACGGCGTGCAGTGCCGAACTGGGGTCGACTGACCGGGACGGACGCTTACGCGACTTTACTGTTCGTTGAGCTCTTCGCATTCATTGAGCTCTGCGCGTTCGCCAGTTTTTCCTCGCTCCTGCAACTGAGCCAGTCTACCGACTATGCAAGCGAGGAATACACGCTCGGGTGCACTGCTGCTAAAAAGTGATTACCGCAACTGCTGTAAAACGGATACAGTCTGCCAATCTCTTACGCACACCATCTTGGTAGAATGGGCACAATTCATACCTGTGACAGAACGCATGCATGCCTTTAAACAAAGCCGGAACAACGAAAAGCTAAAAACTATTTTGTAGACTTACTCGCATACATGCCGGTTGACCGAGAAGGTAGCAATATTACAGAATGAACGTAGTAGGCCGCTTCTATGCTCCTAAAGTTGCTAACGAAATGGATTAATGCATACACACACACACACACACACACACACACACACACACACACACACACACACACACACACATATATAAATATGTATATATATATATATATTTAAATATATATGAACACACACACACATATATATATATGTGTGTTCATATATATTCCTAGTTCCTAACGAAACTGATTAATACATATATATATATACATATATATATATATATATTAATCAGTTTCGTTAGGAACTATATATATATATATATATATATATATATATATATATATATATATATATATATATATATATATATATATATATATATATATATATATATATATATATATATATATATATGCGCGTGTGTATACGAGGCAATATACCTGAATAGAAGCAAAATGCATCCTAAAAGTAATGCAAATGACATAGAGAACAGTCTTACCTTTCATTTTAGAACGGCTTGTTCCCATGAACAATCAATGAGAATTTCCGTGTTGCATCGCAATGCGGACGCGATTGTCTGCCAGCCTAGCTGAAGATCCAGCCAACTGTCGGGGTAAGGACTCGTACCACCCACAACATGCGAAGTGCTGGTTACCTTTAGACTCTTCCTGAAGTTGACTATGCCATGAGTGTGAAGTTCACCGAGCTTTGACCCTCACGAAGATCATGAGTTTTTTCCCTCTCTTGCTGCCGGAAATCTTGTTGTACATGACACTTCCATCTAGTTTAGGTTGTGCCATACGGAGTGGCTTCATCCGTTGCTTGCTTTTTCTCGTTTTCATCTGCAATAGCAAATGGATACGTTCTGCTCACTCGGCTCTCCTTTGTTCTGGATCCATTGCTAGGAAAGACACTCTCATCCACAATGGCGGGCGGAAACCACAGGTTTTGTATGGACCTTGGTATTGCTTTGAAGATCTTTTGATGCATTGAAGTTGATTGCTCATTGAAGCTCTCCGAACTATTACTAGTTTTTTCACGAGGATCTTCAACAGACTACATATATGTATGTTTCCCTATTGATTACCGCTGTGACTCCACTTCCTTACATATGTATTATTATCATTATTATTATTTATGTTTATAGAACTCACTTAAGTGCCAAAAAATTATAGCGGCTGATGGAAGCATCTTAATTTGGCAACCTTATTGTAGGCCTCCAAAGTCAGCCACGACGAAGCACTCTCGCATCTTTGGAGGAAGCGGGGAAAATTGAGAAGAGCGCGAGCATTCGCAGACGGAAATTCAGAAATCGGAAATTCACAATTGAGAAGAACGCAGAAATTCAGCATTCACATACATGTTGAAAAAGTACCTTGGTTCAAAGTGCTTTGGTTGGTTGCAGCTGGCACCTGGAGGTCGTATACCTGGTGGCTGTGGTACTTCGAGGACTGCAAACCGCTGTTGCAAAAACATGGTTGGGATGTTTGGGTCCGCTGTGCCTTGACAGCGTCCTACTACGGTGGAAGACGCCGAAGGAGAACAGCTGACCCAATAATGGCCACTCATAGTCTTCCGGACTAGGGCCGGCCGTCGTTTCCACTAGTTTCCACGTTGCTTACTGCCTTTGGTAATTCACTGCCTGCTGTTTTGTATTATTAATAATAATAAATTTGATATAGCGCCCTCAGAGAACTTAATCTCTTTCTAGGCACTTTACATTTGCTGCAAAGGAAGCACGATTGAATGGTTAGTGGTAACATGCCCAATGACAGCGAGCGCAACATGGTTAAGGATGAAATGCATTGGGTCAGCATGTAAATATTTGTTAGTGGCAGCATGCACACAGTCATGCACAGTCATGCACACAGAACGCAAAGTAAGAATCAGATCACAATAAATGCCGTCATAAAGAGATGCGTTTTTAGTTTATTTTTAAATGCAGTCAAGTTAGTGGATGTCGTGAGGCAATTCGGAAGTAAGTTCCAGGCTTTGGGAGCATACTATCTAAAGGCACCGTCTCCAAAGAATTTGAGGTTTGTGCGACATATAGGTATACGATTAGATTGAAAACAGCGAGCGGTACGATTCTTACCCTGGTGGCGGAGTAGTTCTGATAGGTATGCTGTCGACTCGGCTTTGGGGTGAGCGACTGCGCACACTTTGGCTCGTCAACAACAATGGCGACGGGGATCAGATTTGGAACTCGCGTTGCGTGGAATGCGGCAAAATCTGGTTCGAGAGCTTGGTCAGAGTCCCGAGAGAAGATACCCAAACTATATTACAATCATTTAAGGGATGTGGGAGGAGAAAAATATCTCCAAGGAGTCCGACGAAAGACTATGATCATGAGCGCCGTTTGGGTTAAGCACCGTTTCCATCTAAAGACGGAGTTAGCTGCGCAAAATGTCGGGCTTTCCGCTGCAGGACGTTCTTTCACTTATCAGAAGGATTCTTCCTATTTCTTCTGCCTCTTTACCTGATGTTTTTCTACATATTGGCTATAGATTCCTGCACAGGTGGCATCTGTACTAGCTTCGAGACTAAATCCTCTAAGGACATGAATTCTTTGCTGTATGGGCCACAAGTGCCTGTAACGATCGAGCCACAGGACAGCTTGTGGTTTCTTGCAAGGTAGCCGCCAGCCAGGCGTAGTTTACACGGTGGAACTAGTCCGTGGGGCCAAGGTCTGCGAAACTGCTGTCTGCGAAGCCGCAGACGAGGCGGCACCGGTCCGCGAGGTGGCCGACGAGTAGGCGCTGGTTCACGAAACGGCTTTCTGCCAGATGCCAGACAATGACGGAGGTCCGCGAGAAGGCAGCAGTGGCGGAAATCTCCGAGATGCCGGCAAGCGCTGTGACGCCGGTAAGTGCTGAGACGACTGCTGTCGCCTCGACTAAAACGGGCGACGTGAAAGCAGAGCAGCCGTCAATGTGAAGAAGAAAACTAAAGAATGATGAGAGCTAAAAGTGAGTGAAATAACCTTGAAGTCGATGTGTTGCCTGACTGGGAGCCAGTGAAGGTCGGCGAGAAGTGGAGTGATGTGGCAACTGCGACACTCACGACAGACAAGCCTAGCTGCAGAGTTTTGCACCAGCTGTAAGCGCCTGCGTGCACCGGCCGGTAGACCGTCAAGCAGTGAGCTACAGAAATCGAGCCGGGATGTCACAAATGCACGGACGAGTTTAGACGCGGTATCCCTGTCTAAATAAGCCCACATTCTAGCAATATTATGTAGCTGGAAGTTTAATCACTGGCCGTGGAAAAGGCATTGGTTATACCCCAGCTATGCTTTAAAATCTGGTGGAATACGTGGGCAGCTGGTCGGTTAAGGCCGTGCTCTGGTATGCCTCCTTCGAGCGGCGGTCAGCTAGCTTCGATGCCAGTCTTTTCCTGCCGCTTGCCATTCATGTTTATTGTGCTTTTCGCTTGCTGTGTCTCACCAAAGAAAAAGAGACCTGGCTATGACTATTTTCACTATTGACTAGTGACACACCTGGCAGTATTTTCACAGATGCCCTCGAAATTCATCCCCGAGGAAGACCAGCCTGAAGTCTGGCTTCCGAGTTGTGGGAGTTGCTGCTTGGCTATTCTTTCCGAAGGCAGCCGATGAGCAGTCGAATTTTTCTAGTAGACAGAGGGTGTCGGGTCTGCTTTACCGCGACAGTGTGCTACTCTGGCGGATGTCACCAAAGGAGAACAGCGGACGAAGCTATAGACTTTCCTATTCTTTCGGACCTGGGTCGGCCATCGCGGCCGCTAATTCTGCGTTGCTTCCTGTGATTGGTAATACACTACTTTCTGTGTTGTCGATTCCATCTTGTGGCGCGCGACTGTTCACACATTTATTCATGCGTAACAGGACCATAGCACGTGGAGACAAATCAAGGAACTGCAAAAGGGAGCAACGAACGATTCGGCGTACTTTAGTGCGAATTCGAAAATTGAGTCTCGGCTAGCCTGGCCGGTGCCGATTCATTTGCGCCATCTGTCGATTGGAGGGCGTGATGCCAAGGGAAGCAGCGGGCAGAAGCTGCTGCCTGCCGGTCGTGCTGTCAGCCGAGTATCCATACGACCAAGCATTGTATCCATGTATCGCATGTATCGCATGTATCCAAGCAGGACCAACGTGCTAGCGCGCGGCGCGACTAGCCAGTGCTGCGCTAGGCGCGCTTCGATTGTCTCATCTTCTCGAGTCAAACCTGGCGGGCGTGTAACTCCTGGAGCAGCTTTGCCACCCTCTGCCCATGCAGTGCTGTTTGCTGCCGCGTCTGCTCGCAGAGGAGTAGGAAGCCACCCACCAGCACCCTCTTTGCGTCGACGGCCGCTGGCCCGATTGGATAAACTCGTGTAAATTTTTGAAAGTAATTAGCCTAAGCGCCAGGTAAGCGGACTCTGACACTTTTCGAACCTCCATCCAAAATACGCAAGGTTTAAGTTGAAAGTCGGACGACGTTCTCCAGAACCTTTGACGTTAGCATTCCCTTTTATCTTATCTATTCTATCTATATCTATCTTAATCTGTCACGAATTTCTTAAAAGAGAATTTGAAGTTCTCGACGTCGAATCTCATGCAGCCACTGGTGGCAGCCATCTTCCATATGGTCTCCTGCCGCTGCATAAACACTTACGCAAAACAGTTAATACATCTGTACGCCTATCAAGAATAACTGACGGATAATCTCTGAAAGAGTCTCTTTGCAGCCTTGCCCTACAGCTGACCTTGGTAGAATATGCCGGCTATCAGAACGGCATTCACTCCGGCACGCCTCCTTCGAGTTTCCAACTGCTAGCCTGATTGAGTAAAGTGACTCTCACAAACTGATCATCCCTAGACGACCAGATGAGGTGCGCAATCTTGACAGATTTTTGCAGAGAGAAGTTTTCCATACTAAGCTCGAGATTTTCCTTTTACCTAAGCTCAAACGAAAAAAATTTGAGTCCTGTATTCACTTCCCTAGCTCCTCAGCAGGCGTCTACAGTTGAATAGCAACCGTACGGCAGCAAACGCCTCTACAGAGCAAATACAGTAGACTCGGTTTAAGCAGCATGCAATATCGTGGTTCATTTGGTAAATTGCGTCGGAGTGTGTTCTTTTCAAGCATTTCCGCAGTAGGGGAAAACCAGCTAGCTAGAAAATTTGTCGAACGAGAATGTGTGTGACCAGGATGACATCAAAGGCCAGTGGATGCGCCAAGTTCAGGGTAGATTTCGGGCATACGGAAAGAAATATGGCATACCAACCTTTGTTACCTAAGGCGCCACCTGTTTGAAGTCAGCATTCGAGAATATTTGATGATTTTAATGCAACGCCAAATTACGAAGGTTGCTTGGGAGTTGCTGAACCCAAAACTGTAATCAAGTGAAACGAAGTAAATCTAGACAGACTCAGTAGCCTTTTAAATAGTTTCAGTAAGACCTTTGGGGGTTTCTATTTTTGCAACGGGCAATACAGTATTGGCTGCCACAGTGCTAAAAGAGACAAAACTTAGTCACGATGTATCAGTGCCCTAAATCTTCTATCTGTCTTCTCGCCATTACTGCAGGAGTTGAACTAGCTAGTATATCTCGTTAATTTTTACTGTTTGAACTCCAGGACTTTGTACTGGAGGCCAAGTGTACAGCTGAGGTTGAGTCATGGAAAAGTGCTTTATTATATCTTGATAGATCAAGCGGATTTTTAAGTAATGCATGCAAATGAAGTGCTTATGCGTTTTCGTAAATGAAGCCCTTAAAAAATCATGGGATACCTCAAAACAAAAACTTGGTGCATTACTAGCAACTTAATTTTTTGATGCAATTTTATACTAGCATAGGGTAGAAGAACTCGATCCGTAGGTTCAGTCGCAGAATATTTTAGATGCGGCGTCGACAGGAGGCATCGGCGGTGGCATTTTTTGTGTTCAGCTAAGGAGGGCAGACTTGACCTTTTCGGAGGTACTAAATCCTTGTAAAGCTGAGAGACATTTGAGGCGCTCAATCTGATCGACATGTCCTTCAGATTAGTTCAAGGCGGCTAGGGCACGCAGGCTCTCCTTTCCGTGCGCGTGTCTGGAGAAAGTCACAACAAAAACGTCCCAAGTTGCTGAAAGCGCACGTGGAAATCCGCTTTTGGAGCTTTTTGCAGTTTTGACCATAGGCCATTCATTGTCGGCGCAGCCTGGAAAAAAGATATTCCTGCATTCTCCAGCTAATGCATCGCTCCAAACGACTGAAGTGTTCTTATATGCAAGTACTGAATTAATTTTAAAATTGGCTATCCCTCATATCCCAGATTACGACGAGCTGCGGGTTGATGCCTTTGTGGCGATTCTGACGTGAGCGATTCTTTTGCATGCGATATGACTTTGTCGCTGGTAAATAGCATATTTCATCTAACAATGTGTCGAGACGATTTTGGTATGAGATTTCGCTAAGACTTGACTTTAATTCGCAAGTTCCGTCTGGCCCTAATCATAGCCCGGTAGTAATTTGAGTTGTCTCTTATGAACGCTTATTCACATTTAACATGAATGACGGAATACACACCGTTCGTCCTATCAGTTCGTTTAACGCTTGTCAGACATTGTTAAGTGTTCACACCCGTTTCTCGCACATATAGGATGACGTAAAAAAAATCCTAGCTGATTAAACAGCCTCTTTTTGTATAGCGACAGAAGAGCCTTTACGGCTATCACCACCGCTTGCAGTGGCGATAAAGAATCGCCCACCGTAGGAATCGAACCCACAACCTCGGGACCGAGGTCGTGAAAGCAACCGCCTTACTTAATGTGCCATCACGGCTCATGCTAGCCTGCACGAGGTTTGACCTATGCTTTGAGCTTTGCCCTTTTAGCGGTTGACTTTCGTAAAACTCTCGCGATCTCTCGCGATCTCTCCTGCGCTTCTGCCGCATCCTCTCAGCAGTGCAAGCGAGTTCCTAATCTCCCTGCATCTGCAAATGCCTACTCCAGGCCACCAGCCGCTGTCCATATCGAAAGCGAATCGAAGGACAGGCCTACTCAAGCGCTGAGCTGCACGCAAAGGGCAGTCGAGATTCTAGGGTTCCAGCACAAATGATAAAATCGCTACCATCCTCCACAACCAACAGAGATGGCGTCATGTATAGGTGTGACTTACCAAAAAAAGGACGTGCAACGCCCAGCCTCGGATGTTTTTAGCCGCTGGGTTACCTCGGTCGGCCATTCCTCAACTGCCGGAAAGAAGATAAACAGGCAGCGGCTGGTACGAGAGGTGGATTTGCAGCTGGTGGTACCCGCCCCGCCCCACCCCGCCCCCCCCACCGAGGTCGCGGCGGCTAAGCAAGCAGCGACTGGCCAAAGAAAACAGCCAACAGCTCAAGTCGCTACCAAAACATGGCCGAAATACGGAGCAAAAGGCTACGGGGGGGGGGGAGGGCAAGAGTTCGCAAGTTGAATCCTGAGTCACGACCCAGGTACGACCTAGGGCTAGCTGTTCGACAACGACACAGACACTCCTCAGCGGGACCGTGCAGAAAAAAGTGGTCAGAGTGCAGCGGCTTCAAGCTAACGACGCGTGGTCCTGACCTCTAGATAGCAATCGCTCAAATTGGTTAGTTAAATCCAACTTATCAGCTACTTATCTCGGGCCTTGGCCGCTGGCCAGAGCGCAAGGGCAGTGCACTTGCTGTGAGACCTGCTGCCGAAAGCCGCGATGGTGATGACTCAATGTGGTTACATTACCAGCCAGCCGAGCCCAGAGAGTGACTCCTGAATCCCTTTCTTCTGTGACTCGAGCCGCGATCGCCATCGGCGACGGTGCTGTCAAAAGCTGCTGCTGTCAAAAGCTGCTGCTGTCAAAGCTGCTGTCAAAAGACGTAGTAAATAAATAAGTAAATACATTTTTCATTTGCACAGTGCGCCGAGTGACCTCAATCTTTATCCAGGTGCTTTACATGTGCCGCACGGGTCGTGTCCACGACCTTTGTCGTTAAAGGCGAGCACCTCACCGCTGGGCCAAACCAGAGCGTAGGCAACGTAGGCGTAGCCTCCACAGCGCCTTGACCCACCACGATGTGCAGCCTTGCCATTAAGAGTTAGCTAGTCGTCCATGCGAAATGCCATGGCAGGCTCGACTCGGAACCTACTTTAGAGAAATCTCTCTGAGAAAATATTTGCAGGATCACAGACCTAATTGGAATTCGAGCAGAAGCTGAGACCCACATATCCACTTATAATAAAGATTTTTGTAATATTGAAAATAATAATCTTTTGAAGAGTTCTATACATTACAAATTCTCTTGCATGGTACAAACGGATAATAATAATACATTTGATAAAGTGCCCTGAGAGAACTCAATCTCTTTCTAGGTGCATTACATTTGCTGCAAAGGAAACACGATCGAATGGTGAGTGGTATCATGCTTGATAAAGAACAAGAATAACATGGCTAGCGGTGACCTGCACAGGGTCAGCATGCAAGTGCGGTTAGTGGCAGCATGCATAGTGTCAGCGCGCATAAGCACACACAGGACGAATCACAGGGACCCACTAAATGCTGTCCTAAATAGGTGCGTTTTTAGGTTCTTTTTAAATGTGGTCAAGTCAGGAGATGTTTTGACGCAAGTCGGGAGTGAGTTCCAGGCTTTAGGCGTCTACGAACTAAATGCACGGTTTCCAAAGGATGTGAGGTTTGTACGAGGTATAGGTAAACAGTTAGATTCCAAAAAGCGGGTGGTGCGATGCTTGGCCTGGCGTAGGAGTAGACCCAATAGGTAGGCTGGAGCCACAGAATGAAGGGACCTAAAAGTGAGCGACAAAACCTCGAAGTTGATGCGTTGCTTGACTGGTAGCCAGTGCAAGTTGGGTGGGACAATTGGCATGGACTCGTGGGCAGGAATAATGCACGGAACTGTACGCATGGGTAACTTTAAAGCGAGATAGTTCGTCTGCCACGCGGCACTTCCGTCACGTGGCAAGATGGTGACTAGTACTTGCAGAAGGGAAGTGTAGTTCTACTAGGGCTCAGCGAAGCGAGTCCATAGGTAGTTAGCTCTAGTTGGTAACTAAATAAAGCTAGCTTCCAGTCAACTCGACTTGGCGAATTTTATGGATTCCAAAGCGACCTCTTGTTAGACGACCATATCAGCTCCACAGTCAAATCCGCCTATTTTCAGCTTCATAACATTGCTAAAATTTGGGCTTGTTTAGATAAAGATACCACGTCCAAGTTGGTCCATGCATTCGTGACATCCCGTCTCGACTTCTGCAACTCACTGCTTACTGGCCTACCAGCATGTGCGATCAGGCGATTGCAGCTGGTGCAAAACTCTGCAGCTAGGCTTGTCTGCCATGAGCGTCGCAGTTGCCACATTACTCCACTTCTCGCCGACCTGCACGGGCTACCAGTCAAACAACGGATTGACTTCAAGGTTTTGTCACTCACTTTTAGGTCCCTTCATTCTATGGCTCCAGCCTATCTTTCAGATATACTACCCCATCAGGCCAAGCATCGTACCACCCGCTTTTCGGAATCCAACAGTCTAGAAATACCTCATACAAACCTTAAATCCTTTGGAGACCATGCATTTAGTTCATATGCTCCCAAAGCCTGGAACTCCGTCCCAACCTGCGTCAGAACATCCCCTGACCTGACCACATTTAAAAGGAACCTAAAAACACACCTATTTAGGACAGCATTTAGTGGGTGCCTGTGATTCGTCCTTGATGTGCTTATGCGTGCTGACACTGTGCATGCTGCCACTAACCACATTTGCATGCTGACCCTGTGCATGTCACCCCTAACCATATTATTCATTTCGTTTGTTTTTCAAGCATGATTTTACTTACCATTCAATTGCATTTCACTTTACAGCAAATGTAAAGCGCTTAGAGAGAGATTAAGTTCTCTGAGGGCGCTTTATCAAGTGAATTATTAATATTATTATTCTTATTATTATGTGCTTTGCGGTTCGTCCAGTTCGTCGTATGAGCTTGGACGTAGGCGCACGTAGGCGCTGCACGTTGCCCGCTGGCTCCTTCCCTGTGAGGAAGGTGACTGGCCCTCGCTTTCGCCTTTCAAAACAGGGCCGAAGGTTCTGAACCGCAGCGATAGGCGGATGCAGCAGACTATCGCTGCGCAGCCCATTGTGTTCGCGGCCGCCCCGTAAGACTCAGCACGCGTTCCTCCAGGGCACCGGGGCATCTATCAAGTAGGTGGGTCCCACACAACCTCTCTTCGGCGCGGCGGCTCCGAAACCAGACCGCTAATGGACAATAGCTCAGGGGCAATCGTCGTCCACCTGACGGTTCAATTGGACGGTGGCTTTGAAGAAAGCTGAATAATACTCTAAGCAGCACGTCATTCCAGGCAAACTCATAAGAAGCGGTGCGGCTGCTCGTAATCGGTGCGCTTGGCAGCCGGCTTCCTGGAAAGGAAGCCAGCGTGGACGACCTGACAATACGACTCGACGCTACGCAGCAGACTGCACTCCGGTTGCACGTATTCGAGATCGTGGGTAATTTGGAAACCACGTGGAACCCCCTTCCTGCTGTAGGAGTTTACGGTTACCATGCTGCTCTAGACCCACAGGAGAGCATCAGTTTAGCACGTAGGCATTGTCGGCTATCGAAAAAGTACGACTGCCCTAATCGACGGCGGCTCAGAAGATGTCACCGCCCACCTGATGGTACCGTTTGACAATTGCACCGAGACTCAGATAGCTGCAGCACAGAGGAAGACTCAGAACCGTTGCGGTTGTTGTTCGCCAGGGGTTTTGACCACTTGGTTGCAATGCGGCCATTCATACTCTGGTTTCTCTACAGATGGCTAATGGGACATGAAAAATACTGTCGGCATCAACGCTTGCAAATTAACTGTTCCGAGTCAACTTTGGGTGCCAGAGAGGTTGTGTTTTTCAGTAACTTCGCTGGTGTTTCGGGTAACCCTGAGGCTTCTGCAGGTCAGAACTCGCCGGTAAGAGTCCCTACTAATTAAAGGAGAAAGTCCGCCCGTTCTTTCGTCACGCAGCAAGATGGCGACCAGTACTTCCGACAGTGATGTGTAATAGACTTCAATGACTCAGCGAAGTGATTCCACAGGCAGTTAGCTCACGTGTGTATTCAATTGATAATACATGATGTAATGTAATGTATCTCCGTCTATAACTCCACAAAGCCATAAAGACTATGTGGGTGTTACGCAGTAGAGTTTTGTATAGCGCCCTCACAGCCTAAGCGGCTTTCGGTAAGCATTCGGTAGCCAACAGACTTCATCTCACGCAGATAAAGTCATTTAGCGACTCGCTCAATTCTTTTATCTTTCGGATTATCAAGATCTGATTCAGTACTCGTCTAATAGATCACAGGGCCATGCAGGAGGCTCGAAAGGCCTTATTCTCGACATTGTCCAAACCGGCCACTCGTAATACTATTTCACAAAAGTTTTGTCCCTGGGTAGTAAGTTTTATTTTCTAATTGCAAATGCCTTAGAAACGCAGCGAATGGCTATTTGTGGATGCAAACTTTGCTTCTGTAACTAGGACAGCGATTAACTTGAAAAAAATAATATCTATTGCAATGAAAAACGGACAAGTTCTAATCGTTTGGTTTACAGTTAATCGGAAAGAGGCCGTGGGACAGTTGGCGGCGTGCACTGGCCAATCATTATTTGGAAGGGTCTATGCAGAAGTAGCAGTTTCATGACCGGTCAGTCGATTGCCGACAAATTTTCGGGATAAAAAACCTCACGGGTCTCTTTTCTCTTCTATACCAGCCTGCAAACGAACCAGCGATTTATCAACGAAAGAAAATGATATTTTACGCCTAATCAACTAAATAATTTGCAAGTAATTTCATCTGGTGTTCGCACATGAAGTGAGGAGCTCTGGGCTTGTCCTGATTCCCTATAGGCATGGCGAAGTATGCTTTGCTGACCTCACATATCTTAACACACGCTTTAACCAAGTACTTTTTCTCTCATCTTTATATACATTTTTCGCACACTCTCGCATGCGGCTTGGTCTAAAGAGCCTCGTGACGTCATGTCAAGTGAATACAACCTATTCATTATTCTCTTATTCTGCAATAACGTTAACTCAAAGGCTCGTTTAAGACACAATTCTATAGTGTCATGTCCGCCTAACTTTCACTAATTCGGGCAGCCGCACAGCACGACGCGTGTTACGCGTTGGAGCCCGATGCCCGCATCACGCCAAACAGCAAAACAAATGATTTCACAGCATCATCGTCCTGACCGCAAAAGCAATTTCTGTGGAAGGATATAGATTTACTTTTTTTTCTTTTTTTCTAATTTAGGCTTAAGGGATCAAGAAAACACACTTGTTGCTCATGCATAAAAATGACTAGCTACCGAAGGTGACTCAGGCATATGCTTGACAGACTTAAAGCATGAAGAGCTCATTGCAGTGACTCAACGACGAGCACACCTTGACCAAAAGAGACAGCTCTGGTCAGATTTTCACCTTATATGCCAGCCATATTGAAAGTCATAAGTAATCCGACTAATTAATTAAATATCGTGTTGTTCATTAAGCTGAATTTCGCAAACTATTTCCTAATCTGTTTCTAGTCCAAAATCAATAGGTATATAATAAAATATATCAACATAATATATCAATATTTCAATATAATATAAAAATAAAAGAAATAGGTGAGCTCAAAGGTAGGCGTAGGTACAGGTAGTCCGCAGCGGCGGTGGGGGGAGTTCAAGGTTGAGCAGCTTGTTGAGCAGCTTGTCGAAGTCCCGGTAAACGTCAACCGTTTCAGCAGCGTCAGTTTGTAGGGAAGAATAGGAGCCTTAGAGGCAATCACTCCCGCTCGTGGTAATAAGAAAAGTTGTGTGCTGTAGGAGTTGAACATACGATCTTGATGATTAAGTGCGGGCACCTTATTTTTAGATTAAAACTCAGGGCTGAAAAATGTTGTTAATCACCAGCACACAGGTTTTGAATGCCACTATCAATGCTAATGATGAGACAGATCCTATAGAACCATCCTTTGCCTAGAAAAAAATAAGCCTCAAAGCGCGGCGTGCCTCAAGCTAAGTTGAAAAATTATTGATAAGATAAACAAGCGAGAGACTTACAGGAACGCATACTGGCCAACTAACTAGACGTACCATAACACTGGTATGCAAGTGGAAAGCACTGCTATCTAACGAAATCATCAATTAACTAATCTAATCTTACTAAATCAAGCTATAGCGGTTAGCAGCAGTGACCTCAGAGACTACGAGGCTCGAGACCAGTCCAGTTGGCCACTTCCTCAGTCTCCGTGAGACTGTCTAATGCAGGGTATGTCAACAGACTTGCTCCACTCAGTTCCACTACAGCTTCTAGTGCTTCAGATCTTTTATAGGGACGATTTATTATCCTTGGGAAGTATCATTTATAATCTTGGAGATACTTTCATGTAGGACTGCAATCCAGTTTTCGTGTAGAAGTTACATTGCTAATACGGCTATACTACTAGAAATTTCTGCTCTTGCGATCCTAAAGAGGGCAATCCTACCATGAGTAGGACTGATTTTATAATTTTTGCCTGTGATCTGTTCCGTCATCTGGCACACAGGATCGCAAGTAAATCACGAATGTACAGATAGGCGGCCGTATCGTCAATGCCACCAGAAATCAGACAAATACCCTATCACTGTGACCCCAGAAGGTTACACGAGATGTTTTTTTATCCATTGAACATTTGGCATTGACCTAACCACTATCTTTTAGCGGATCACTACTAGGCACGATTTCTCTAACACCAGCTTCAGCTTCGTTGTAGCGCCAGTCCGTCGTGGCTGTACTGCATCCCTGGGCAAAATTGAGTATTTCTATTGTTTAGCGACAGCGGGCGACGACTGATTTTGCCTTGTGCCTCACGGACTGCGGGAACTCACCTTTTTTCTTACATACAACGAAGCCGCCCGCTCTCTTGCTGCCGATTCTGGGAGCTTCTGTTGGCTACCGAATGCGTACCAAAAGCCGCTTAGGCTGTGAGTTCGCTATACAAAACTCTCCTGCGTAACACCCACATGGTCTTTATGACTTTGTGGAGTTACAGACGGAGATACATACATACATATACCTAATCTGCAGCCGGCTAAGTTGCTTCCTACTTGCGTCAGCCAGCTGTTCTGCTTCTCTCCCAGTTTTATTTGCCTGGGATTAACTTTATTTCCAAAGATAACTCCCGGAAAGCGTCTGAGGCTGCCAATGCCTAACATAATGTCCATCGCCTAATGCCCACTGAATCCCTATGAGTTCTAAAGAGCTTTAGACGTAGATAGATACAAATTCAAAAACTGATAAAAATATATTATTCGTCCCCATATCCCAACGAATGTATTATAACGTGAACCGGGAATAAATTGCTATATATCAGCCTCGAATTCCCTTCTGCAAGAGTCTAGGAGGAGAGAAGGCCCACACTCTCTTCGCAGGAAAAGGAGAGCACGCGACTTACGACCCGTTAAGTGGTCCAATACCTAAACGTTGACCAAGGGTAACCGCTCGCAGCGTAGGACGCTTGAGCCCACCAGGCTTCATTGTCCTATAGTACAGCAATCGAGAGCGTCGTCTAAGAAAGAGCCTGACCAATGCAGACCAGAGAGTGCCAAGAGGTCAGAATAGCGAAATAATTGTTTCCACAAACGTGCCGACCTTCTGCCACCACACCACCGCTGAGGCATCGATGCTGCAGTCAAATTTCACTACACGACGGCCCTTGAGCCGCAGCGTCGTCATCGTCAAACAGGTGCCCGGGGCCATACACACCTTCTCGACGACGGTTCGCTTGAGGGATGTGCGCAGGAAAATCCAGGGATGAGGACCCATAATCATACCCTACAGAATCACGATTGATTGGAGCACCTTAATTTGTTTTTCGGAGGCATCAGCTATATTCTCTGAATGTAAGAGCATACAGTAGGAGCGTCAATGTACTATATTCTTTCATATAGATATTTATGAGTGCATGTGCCCAAGCACGATCACGTTCGCTCATAAGCCCCAGCATACGTACGCGTGCGTGCGTGCGTGTGCGTGCGCGCTCGCGCGTGCGTGCGTGCGTGCGTGCGTGCGTGCGTGTGCGTGTGTGTGTGTGTGTGTGTGTGTGTGTGGGTGGGTGGGTGTGTGTACTAGCTAATTTACAAGGCTAGTTTGCACGCTCGAGTATTTCGCTTACTTCCTTAGTAAAAACCTCCGTCTATTCTAATTTAAAGTAATCACAACTCTTGCAGCAGCAATGAGTGTCGTTATCAACAAGGGAAGGTAGATCCAATGGCGTGGGAGGAGGCAGGGAACAGGCGGGCATTTCCACTCTATAGTAAGGAAGTAGTTACCCGAGCCGCCCCTTATTCCCGCCCTCTCAACTGTTACCAACGGCGAAATTATATCCTGCTTCCACTCGATGAGCAGCCGCTGAGTTTTTGCCGACAAATACTATGGTTTGTATAATATTAATATTAATATTTATATAGTAGTATTATAATATTCTAATATTAATATTACTGTTATTAATATTATAAGGATATTAAATATTATGGCCCTATTGTTTTCTTTTCCTTTTTGCTGGTCTTGAATCTTCCAACATGGAAGTTGGTCTGGTTGGGGCCCCTATAATAACGATAAAAAATGTGCATAGAACGCTTTTATTTTAATCTTTCCTTATAAATCTATATCAAATATCTGTATATATATATATATATATATATATATATATATATATATATATATATATATATATATATATATATATATATATATATATATATATATATATATATATATATATATATATAACTACCTGATTCTAACGAGTATAAGCACCAATATGTATTAACCCAATTTTTGAATCAAGTTTTTCGAAAAATTGTTCAATTCAACAACTGAATGAGCTGAGCAATATCAAGACTCATAATAATCACTCATGTCACTATCACCCCTACAAATGCGCACTATTATCACTAATTATTACCAAATTATTCTTATCTGACTACATACAGGTCTCATTCAGTCTACAACATATGTCTTCCTCCTCATCTAAAATCACATGTAAATCGCGAAACCTCAAGACTCTTAACATCGATGCTCTCCGTGTACAAAAATCAGCTTCACCTCTGCTGCTTAATCTCACTTCCATCCTGTTATAATTGGTAGATTGCTACAACACGACAATAGCTGACATGCTCGACGAGTTTTCAACATTGACTAAGCACACTGTGTGCCCTCGCCCAGACGGCCTATGGTTTACAGCAAACATTAAGCTAGCTAGGTCAACTTAGCGGAAGTATGAAAAGGCATACACAAGATCATAACTGACTGTCCATCGACAGGCATATGAGAACTATTGTAGATCGTACCAATCAATCCTAGCAAAGGCCAAGTCTAGCTTCTATAAAAACAATTGGATCACAGATGCGCACTTAAAGATTGTTGATGCCTACGATCAACCATCTCCTTAACCGCTGTTAGGTTAGCTCCTTACCTAGTAATCCTTGTGATGATCCAGCTGATCGGTTTTCCAGCTTCATTGTCAAAAAGATAGACGAGATCACGAAGTTCATCAGCAGGATGGTAGCACCCCCCTGGAATCCTGTCCCTCAATTCCATGCAGCACCTCAGTCAATGTCTACACTCAAGGAGGCCACTAGTGACCTCGCATCTCAATCAAAGACGACACCTAGGCCTCTAGATCATATTCAAAATAACCTGCTTCTACGATGCATCTATCTGCTACTGCCATTCATAACTGACTTCATACATATGTCACCAAGAGAACTTGAGCAACTTCCGCCTAGTCGGCCTTCGACCATTCCTATAAAAGACCCTGAAATGAGTCGTGGCAGACTAGCTGAACTCACATTAATATCATAATAAAACGTCAAACCTTGCTAGTAAGTTCCAGTCTGGTTTTAGAGCTAATCACTGCACAGAGTGAGCATTGCTTTGGATGTATAACGACCAACAAAGGAATGCAGACTTAGGTAGAGTCTCCCAGCTTGTTTTGCTCGATCTTTCGGCAGCTTTTGATACAATCGATCATCAAGTCCTTCGTGAGCGCCTCTCATCTCGCCTGGGCATTACACCACTGGTAATGCACTTCAACAGTTCAGGTCTTATATCAGTTGTAGACTCCAGAGTATTGTTGCGAACTGACAAAGATTATCACTGATAAATCACTGAAGTATAATGTACGTCTGGGCTCTGTGCTGGTTCGGATCTTTTTGCAGATTATACTCTTCATCTTGCCGATGTGATTGCCAGGCACAATCTACGCTTCATTTCTATGCAGATTACGCTAAGTTTTACCTTTGCTTTGATTCCTCCCAGCCCTCCCGCACGTCGATTTCTCTCAACTCCCTTGATACATGTATTGATGACATCCACACATGGACAGCAGCAAACTTTCTTAAATTGAACGATGATATAACCAACCTAATAGTTAAGAAACCCAAGTGTGATTCATAAATGGGAAAACATCGCTAAAATTGGCTGTGCCGGCATATATTCTATTGAATCTGGCCCCAATCTAGGTGTCCTATGCCAAAGTGAACCTTTCATTGGACGAGCACATCGTTTCCACAGTCACGTCTGCTCACTTTCATCTACACAGCACTGCTAGAATATTTGGGCTTGTCTAGGTAGGGATACTACATCCTAACTGGTCCGCGCATTTGTAGCATCCCGCCTTTAATTATGTAACTCACTGCTGCTCGTCTACCGGCCTGTGTGTGAGATACGGCACTTACAGCTTGTGCAAAACTCTGCAGCTAGATTTGTCTGTCGTGAGCTTCTCAGTTGCCACATCACACCACTTCTCGCTGACTTGCAGTGGCTGCCTGCCAAGCATAGCATCGACTTAAAGGTTCTGTCACTCACTTTTATAATAATAATAATAATAATAATAACAATAGTGATCCGTTTGATTAAGCACCCTCAGAAAACTCAACCTCTTTCTAGGCTTTAAATTTAGTGCAAAGGAAGCACGATCGAATGGCTTGTGGTAGCATGCTAGATAAACAATAGAATAACATGGTTAGGGGTGACATGCACAGGGTCAGCATGCTAGTATGGTTAGTGGCAGCACTCAGTGTCAGTATGCACAAGCAAATGAAAGACTAACCACAAGGAAAAAATGTCGTGATAAATAGATACGCTATTAGTTTCCTTTTAGATGTAGATAGGTCAGGAAATGCTGTGACACAGGTCAGGAGTGCGCTCCAGGCTTTGGGAGCATACGAACGAAAGGCACGGTCTCCAAAGGATGTGAAGTTTGTACGAGGTATAGGTAAACAGTTAAATTCCGAAAAGTGAGTGGTAAGATGCTTAGTCTGCTGTGAGAGTAGATCTGATAGATAGGCTAGAACCAAAGCATAAAGGAACCTAAAATTGAGTGACAAAACATTGAAGTCGATGCGTTTGTTGATTGGGAGCCAGTGCAGATACAGGGTTTGACCAGCGCTTCGAGTAACCTTTTAGGGATTGAATTTCGTAAAATTCGCACTTTCACATTTCCTTAGCCCATGCCCAATCATTTCCTACTTATAAGATCTACTCCCCTACCGGGCTAAGAACCGTACCACCATCTTTCCGGACTCTAATTGTGTACCTATACCGAATACGAGCCTCAAATCCTTAGGAGACCATGCCTTTAGCTTGTATGCTCCCAAAGCCTGGAACTTGCATTCAGCTCGTATGCTCCCAAAGCCTGAAATGGATTTCTGACAGGCGTCACAAAATCCCTGTTTTGAAGACATTTAAAATGAAGCGAAAATGCACATTTTATCGCAGAATTTAATTGGGTCCATGTGATTATGTGGTAATTCGTGTTGTTACTGTGCATGCTTTCACTAACCGTACTTGCATGCTGACTTTGTGCATGTCCCCTCTACCCATGTTATGCTTGCTGTTATTGAGCACGATACCACTAACCATTCGGTCATGCTTCCTTTGCAGAAAATGAAAGGTGCCTATAAAGTAGAGATTTGGTTCTCCGAGGGCACTATACAAAATGTATAATTTATGTTTATTATTACTATCCTCTGCATCAGGAATGGTGATAATACCCTCTCCATCTTCTTCGTTCATCTCACAGGCTTGTCGTGAACTTTTGGAATTCTGAAAGTTCAAGAGCTTTTCCTCATATTGTTGTGGAGTTTGTTGTGCCAGTTTAGTCTGTGTTCTCATGGCCAGCCCCGGACGTTTCCTAAAGTGGTAGCACCACTTTTTAGTTCCTGTAAAGTTCACAAAATCCTCTGTCCACAGCAATCTTCTTTCGTTCTTGCTCGGTCATCTTGGTTGATACTGCTATTGCGTTTTCTCTTTTTTGAAATACCCAAGTTGTAACATTATTCTCCACTTATTGCTGTCGCCATGCAGATTTTCCTCGACGTCTCTTGTGTGCCTTGGGAATTTTTGCCTTTTCTTTCATTCTCCATCTTCTGATTGTTCTGCGGTTTAGTACAAGTCCAAGCATTATCTCAGCTGCTTGAATGCTATCGTCCTCAGCATACTGAATTAGTTTTAGCTTAAAGCCTGCAGAATAGGCTTGTCTTCTTTGATTTCTGGTGTCACAGATTCCATCTCGATCGTGGTCATCTTCGCCACCGTTGTCGCTCCCGACGTCATCGCCGCCTCCACTGTCACCACGGCCTCTGCCAATGTCGTTACGGCTCTTCTTATGACGCCCGTCGTCGTGGCCACCTCCGCCGTCGTTTTGGCCGTGTCGTTGTTGTGGCCGGATCCGTCGCCTCCACCGTCCAGGTCCCCTTCTGTGCAGTCATTGATCACAACGACACCACTATATTCGTCCCCCATTGTGAGGGCTTTCCGAGTCCGTAGAATGTTTGTGTTGATAATCAAGCCTATTGAATCCATTTTGAAGACCAGTTAATATTTGTTGGGCTGCATTCCAAAGCAGATATAGCGCAATATTAAAGCAAAAAAAGCCCCATCTCCATTATCTGACAGCAGATTTTAGAAAAAAAGGGGGCCTGTAAATGGTAAAATACGATAAATCAATTTCTAGGCACTTAACACGTGCTGTAAAGGAAGCATGATAACATGATTAGCAGTAACATGCCGAGTGTACAGAAGCATGATATCGTTAGAGGTAAAGTGCACAGTGTCAACACGTAAATATGATCAGTCGTAGCATGCCATATAAGCAATTCTTGCAGGTCTTTGCCCTAAATGAAAATGCCGGTTCCGTTTCTGGCTAAATAAACCGATAATAGCAATGTGGCCAGGCAGTAAAACTTCAAGCACAAATCAAAGCGTCAACCGGATGAACGAACTAGAAGAGAGCTCCGGGACTCTGTTCCAAAGCTCATAAGCCTACGCCTGAGGTGAGCAGGATTTGTGCATTGCGAAACTTTTACTTTTGACGTCTCAGCATCTTCATGCGCATGCTGTAAATAGACATGCCTTTTTGCATGTGCAATTGCAGACGCGAAAGTACGTATGCAGGATGGTATAGGTATAAACCATCTAGACTTATGCATATCTATTATGAGCCAGCAGCAGGAGCAAGTTCTATTACAGCTCTCTTGGTCTCAGCTAGGCTACAATGTGCGATGTACTGCATACACTCCCAAGAGACGCTGTTGGAACACCATTTGTCAAAGCGATTGGGGACGCGATATTGGTATCAACGACCTTCGAGGACCTTCCTCTCTGGCCAATCAGCCGGCCTCGGGCAGGGGGCCAAAGTCAGGTCACCTGAATATGTGTAACTCTAGAAGTGACGCAGCGTACACTGCCACGGTTTGGAGTCCACGGGTGGGCTATCAGGCCAGATGCCCACCTGAGTGGGTGGGCCAAACAGCGGCACCCGCTCGGTCCTGCCATGTCTTGAGGCCGACACTCTCGCTGCTGCGATACACCACACCGCATGCCCGTGCCCGCCGACGGCAGTGGTTCCACGGCTGCTGCAGGGGCTTAAAAAGACGAGCGTAAAGCTAAGCAGCTTGAGCTGAACAGAGTGATGCAGTGGCAGATTGTGGAAGTGGGCAGTCAGCAGCCGCATCTGCTGGTATTCCCTTGACATTCAACTGGGCAGCGGCTAAGGAGAGGGAGATGATCCCTGCATTAGAGAATCTGATCAGGCAATCGAAGATGCTCAAGTTACACGCATAAGACCGCCTTTGTGCACCGGGAGGTGACCTCCCGCTCAACCTGCGAACTGAAAAGACACAATCCGTTGTTGAGTTGCGACGCTCCGGCCTCTGTCATTCAGCACAACAGGTGTGTATGCGTGTTCGCGCGTTCGCGAAGGAGCACAAGTCCACGTGACTTATGAGTCTGAAGATGGATTTGCTGTCAACGAAAGCTCAAAGTGAGGATTTCACTCTCTCAGTTGCGTTGCACTGTTGCCTTGTAGTTTTGTTGCAGTAATTTTGCATTAGCATTAAATTGTGTGAAGATAATAATAGTAATAATGGTGATCTGTTTGCATAGCACCCTCAGAGAATTTAATCTCTTACAAGGCACTGTGACATCCCGCCTTGACTTTTGCAACTCACTGCTTTCTGACCTACTGGCCTGAGCACTCAAGTGCTTAAAGCTGATGCAAAATTCTACAGCTAGGCTTGTCTGTCGTGAGTGTCACAGTTGCCACATCACACCACTTCTTGTCGACTTGCAAAGGCTCCCAGTCAAGCAACGCATTGACTTCAAGGTTTTGACACTCACTTTTAAGTCTCTTAAATCTTTGGCTCCAGCCTACCTATCAGATCTACTACCCACCAGGCTAAGCGTCGTACACCCATTTTTCAAGATATGCTGAATTTTTATGCTATGTTCATCGACTGCTTAGCTGCAGCATTTTGAGCTCGAGGCTGTAACAGAAAAGGCAACTAATGGACGCCCAAAAGCAATAGCAGACGTTGAAGTCGGGCTCACGTGATGGAGTAGCCCGACTGGCACGAAAACGAACATACCTCGCGGTCCTTGTTCGTTATAAGCCAAGCATTTCCTTTGATCGATTGATCGATCGATTGATCGATTTGATTGATTGATATCATGTAGCTATCAGGGTATTTCTTCTGTAATGACTCCATAGATCGTCAGGATACCTTAAAAGATTAGTAAGTGCATAAGTGTACTGTACATGCATACCTTAAAAGATTAGTAAGTGCATAAGTGTACTGTACATGTCAAAGCAAATTTTGTGCCCTACACATTGAGTGCTTGTTTTGAAGTGAAGAAGAGCACAAACAACTGAAAACAGTGTCAAAGCTACGAAAGGCACACATCTCAACTAATAAAGACAAGCACGCAGTGAAGCTATGGTATTTTTTTAAAACAAGCACGCAGTGAAGCTATGGTATTTTTTTTAAAGTTAGAAGTCTTCAGGCTGCTAATTAATGGGAGTTTTCAGACTTGCTTTAGAAGTTCAAGCCGGGAAAACCTCAAAAAATAACAGTTATAACAAGAAATTTGGAGCACAATCTATTTGGAATACTGAGAACGAGCGTGGGCAAACATAAAAAGATGAGTCTTCGTCTGATCTGGCCTCGGAAGTCTTAGCGAATGGCAAAGGTGTGACGAAAGTGAGAATTAAGAGAACTTCAGGAGGTCCTCAAGGAAGCAAGCTACGCTTAATCTGAATTCACAACGCAATTAGCTGGTCTGTCGCGAAGCGATCTAGTAAGTCTCTTATACGAATACTTTATCACAGATAGAAATAACTGCTTCGATCCATCCAGCCGACGATCCATCAAAGATCCAGGGATGAAACGAGCCGTCAAATGCTATTCCAGGGCTGCGACAGCATTTAAGAGACCCAATGAAAGGCAGGCGGCTAGCTGCTGGGATTAACAGGTGCTGAGTAATGGCGAATAAGAGCAGCAGGCATTATTATCGAAGGCAGGTATCAAAGGCGTCATTGATATTCTGATTTTGACCTGTCACCTGCCAGCTTTCTTTCCATGTAAAGATGTGGCGCTCGCTCGGCGGAATACGTACCCAGGTGTCGGGCAGAAGCACCTTTTCTCGAGGTGTGAAGAATATTGAGTGCTGGCGTGCTCTACTGCCTACATACATTGTTGCTGCTTGCACGGCTAGCCCCTCATCGAAGTTCTAGCTCCGATAGCATTCGGTCAGCGAACTCTACTTTGTTCCAGCAATCTAGTTGAGGAGCCACTGGATCGTATTCCTAACAATGAGATTTGATTCTGACAGCAATACTTCGACCTTGGGTTGGCTGGATGTTTTTTTTTACCTTTACCGGGAAAGAAGATTGAATTATTCCTTAGCTTTGTTCTAGGAGCGTCATAAAAAAATGGACCAGGTGCAGCAGGTGAGCAGATATATCGTCGCTTTTTAACAAAACTATATCCGATAATAGACAACTGTGTCAACTTTCACTGTCAGTAGCAGGGCAGCTGTATAAGCCACCGATCCGGAATGCGGCAGCGACGAGAGCCAAATAGACGGAAGGGAAAATAATAGATATATGAGCAGGTCTTGTGTGGCTTTGCCGTACAGCTTTGCAACTGGTGGACTGGTCGCAGCACAAAGCCCGTCATCCGAAGCTCGGCAACCGAGTTAGGATAAGCATGAGCTCAAGGGGCAGTCGAGCGTGCGTCACCCGGTCAATGTGTCAGTGCAGCAGCATCCCTCAGGCTCTTAAAGACATCGCCAGATTGGTCTGTAAACGAGCACGCCTTTGTCAGAAGGAGTGGGATGCCATTTCAAATGAACTGCTGCTAGAAGGAAGTCCTATGCTGGCTTCTAACTTGCAGCCTACCTAGCGGATGAGAGACAATTGGAGACAAGGCTGCAGTAGGAAACAAGTAGCATCGAAAGATCCTGACAGCTTATGTAAAGTGCTTAGAAAAAAATCCAGTTCTCCGAGGGCGCTGTACAAATGTTTTGTTATAATTAATAATAATCATAGAGTAGAGCCGTACCGCAGCTGCGTAGCGATTAGCAAGGTACACTGAGCTGCCTGACAATGGCCGCTAAAAATGAACGAGGAAAACATACGGAGACGTTAAGGAGCGTGCTAGACGTAGGAGCGAGAGCAGATTCAGTTAAAATCTTCAGCGGTGTGATGCCTGCGGCTGGAGCTACGGCAAGGTAACGTGGGATGCGGAGGCGAACTCGCTCGTGGGCGCAACAAGGGACGCATCGTCCACTCTGCCTTGGTGCAGTAGCTGCACACTTAGCTAGCCTGCGTGTGGCTGATGCTTCACTCTTCTCAAGCTCTCAACGACGACCGAGCGCTGCGACACCACGCAGCGCTAGAGCTGCCATCGAGTACCCTGGCAGGTGTTTATTATTGGAATTTCCTGGCCATCTACGGCATTGATTACAGCCGCTCAGTAGCTGCTGCCATGATTCATCTGTTGAAATTGAGTTTGTATGAGCTAAATTAGTTGCAAGATCAACATCAACCACCGCAGTTCCGCTGCGGGCAGGAAAGACCACTATAATCGGGTCAATAATCGGAAGAACGCATTACAGCCGCTGTGCAGAAAGCCAGTAATGCCGGATCCGACTTGAGCAGCAGTCCTGCCAGTCCCATCGCGTCAAGATTGACTCGTCCATAGCAACAGTCGATAGGACTGCGATTTATTGAGTCCCCAGCACGCCCGCGCAAACCAAGCCAAGCGGCGGCGAGATTGACTTGATAGACGCCAAACGAAAGTCTTAGCGGTTGACTTAGCAAAGTGCCCGTATCGCCGAGCTGGTATGCACTGGCTGTCAACTGTGAGAATAGCTCAGGTTGTACGGGCTCGTGCAGCAGGCAATCAGACACATACAGCCCATTCACTAGGGACGGTAACCGTTAAGGCTCTTCCGGTGCCGTATAAAGTAAGCTGCTCTACGACCTAATTTTTATATATGCGCAGCTTGTATCATTTACTCGCGTCGACAGTAGAGTCTCGACGATTCGCTTTCATCCTAAGCACATCCCTGCGTCCGTAGGTTTTATCGGATTCACTTTGGCTCACTGTGGCTGAACTACATCAGCTCAGTTCTATGCCTAAGAATCTGGCGCCGATTTGACAGATGCTGTGACGACAGGGTCTACCAAATGCATACTGGGACGACATCCGGCTGCTCATGGGGCATTATTTATAATCAACTTTATTAATACAAAATTATGCTTAAATGGCGAAGCGAGTGACTACGTTAGGAACTACCTTTGCAGCACCAACAATTAGTCGAACGGCCCCAGCCGCTGCTGCTAAACAACAGCAGTGAAAAGACCTTTGTCATAGGCGCACGGTGTGCCTAGAAAAAGCTGCACATTTTTCGCTGTGAACTGCCAGAGTTTAACGATACACACGAAAATGTCAGTCTCATTCGACCCCAAAGCCAAGCCAACGACTCTCATCCAAAAGACCTAGACCTCTAACCGGTGCTCTCTGATCTTAGAGACGGTCGCCAGAGCTCCCCAATCCGGATCGGCCTGGCCGACGCAACAGCGTGTATTTCTTCCCCTTTAGCAATCGGCAGCCGACTTTGGTGGCAAAGTGTAGGCATGCCATCGCAGCATGTCTCCAGCATGTGCCAGCACATGAAATGGTTCATATTGCTCAATCTGTGAATGTACATGTTTGTGGTTGCTAAAGGCAACGCTCGCACGTTAGCTGTCCAAGTTTGAGTTCATTCGAATTTCATCAACCATGCCAGGGCTGGCTGCAATAAATGCACGCTAAAAACACCTGCCTAGTCTACACTATCTGGCCCTGGAATGCGTCACGAGGCCTCGATGTTTTCCGGTCGCTACAGGCACTGATTTCACTCACGTGATTGCATCATATGCTTGACCTTTACGTGCCACTACCTTTTTGTTTGGCATAGCGTTTCGTGTGTCGTGTCGGTACTATGGACCGTGGCCTCGCTAATACATGGTGAAAGGCCAACCGGCGCATGTGCAGACAGTGGTTTACATACTTGTTCGTGGATAAATGCGTCAAGGACGTTGGGAGCTCCAAGTCTACCTAGTCTCAGCATCTGGACCAGTGATATGTTGGTCGAGTGACCTAGAGCCTGCAGCTCTAGCGTTACCTGAAGATAGCGCCCTTCATGGGCTGCATTTTGTGAGGCCTTGCCAGTGCTCCTTAAGAGGCCATCGCGATCGATTGCTGCTCGGCAAACAGGGCTCCACCGTAGATTATCCGAGGTTTGCTAGGAGGAATTCGCAAGTGCCGACGTGACTAATAGTAGCTCCTAAACTATTTTAGCTTACAAAAGAGTGATCATCCATTCACTTGCCAAAAGTGCCCACGAGCTTTTATCCGGTCTGACAACCTGCCCTAAGCAGCCAGCTTGCCTCGCTGCCTTGGCAGCACACTATGAGCACAAGCGGAAAGCGAGCTTCAATCAGCAGGACGGCTTTCTCATGCCAAGTATTCACTGACGACCAAGCTCGGGATGCTGTGCTTGCGCGTGCTGACACCGTCCATTCTTCCATTAGCCATATTTGCATGCTGACCCGGTGGATATCACCTATGCTAATCATGCTATGCTTGTTGTCATTCCACCGTGACCGTGCTTCCTTTGCAGAATGCCTAAAATGCCTGGGAGGAGATAAAGTTCTCTGAGGGCGCCATACAAATGTAATATCAGTATTATTATTACAATCATGACTGTTAATATTATTATGCTTCAGTACCAACAGCCAGTAATTTGTTTTGCTCTCCAGCATGGCTGGAGTCACTGGTGGCTGACCGGCTTAATCCACAGCACCTACTGTGAGCCAAGGACGAAGACAAGACTCGTATGGCAGCATGCAGAGAAAATCAGTGTATAACCTCACAGCATGTCAAGTAAGTAATGACGATTATCAGCAACCGTCTTCGATTGCATGTTATTGTGAGAAGTCCCTCACGAAGGCAAGGCTCCATTGTCAGCACGTACCTCAGCCCCCCCCCAGACTCCCCTTAAACTCTTGCAGCTGCGAATTGCTGAATCGCACCTGCTTATAATGCTCCCTCCAGGTGCTGACCACTCGCACGCACGCGAGCACTCTTTCCACGAAAACCAGCCAAATTTTGGCGTAGTGCAAATGCATGCACTCAAAGCTGCCGACAGTAAATGGTCGTGTAATGGCCATTTTTGCCCGTTTCGGCAGAGTGACCAGCGACGAGTGACATTCGACTGACGAGCTGCTGAGCTCGTGTGGGCGAGCTCCGGGCAGCCTTCGAGCCGCAAGCATGAGCCTGGCAGGTCCGCGTGCATCCTCATAAAAGTACAAGCACACCCGAGAGATATTCCGCCTCCGTCATCTAATGGTGGTTGGACTAACAAACAGTGGCTTTTGCAAGCAGATAGTCGCCGAGATCAAACATCTGGTTCGAAGAGGCGTGTGCTTGCACGAATTGACACTCAAGAGCTCGTGGCACGTATAGCCAAGTTCGGGGATGTATCAGTGTGTGGTTGTGTTAGCACTTGCGTAAGTACGTCAAAACACCACTAGTCCACGTGAGTGTATGTACGTATGTATATAGCTGATACGAGTTTACACGGAAATATGCACCGTATACTTGGATATGCAGCTCTATATCTATACACAACCAGCAGCTCACTGCCAGTAGACTCGTTCTTTGGTGAGCCATCGTAGTTCCGTCAAGGAAGACAACCCTTCGCCATCTTTCCGGTTGACAGAAGTTCGCCATCTTGCTATATGACGTAAACTCGAGATCTTGCGGTGTGATGGACTTTCTTGCTTTAATTAGTAGAGATACATATACACCTATATACAGGTACATAATTAGTCTACAAATATTGTTATATAATACCAACGTATATGTAGCGTATGAGCCTAATATGATATAATTTTAGTAAGTTTACACTTGGTTGCAAAACTCGAAAATTGGGTGTACTTATCTGCGTGTGCATGAGTTTGCGTGTGTGCACGTGAGTGTAGGTGTAGGTGTGTGCGTGTGCGTGAGCACGCACACTCGTATGCATGTGTGTGGGTGTAAGTGTGTGCATGTGCTTGTGTGTGTGGGTGTAAGTGTGTGTGGTGTAAGTGCGTGTGTGTGTGTGTGTGGGTGTGTGTGTGTGTGTGTCTGGACGCACACATGCACGTATGTGCATGTGTGCGTGTGCGCTCCTGGGTGTGCATGAGTGTACGTGTTTGTGTGAGCATGCGCAGGCGTGTGTGAGTGCACGTGCGTGTGCGTGCACGTGCGTGTGTGTGTACCTTCGTAAATTTCATACCTATTGCAGTACACCACGTCGTATCATTTGATCATCATCAGTTGATCAGTTTACTACACTTGTTTGGCTGGTAACAGTATCTGGCCTACTAGCACTGATCGCTGACTCTTTGTGATAATTGCATGTCACGATGTTGCTATCGAGGAGCTAGGTGAACTCTCGAAGACTTAAATAACAGCAGATTATTGTTACTATACTTTACTTCGCTAAGAGGGCCATCGGGAAGATCTCAGCCATCTCAGCCATCTCAGCCATCGGGAAGGCCGAGTGATTGGTGCTGTTGATAGCAGCAACGACGTCTATTGGAATGGAATAGAGCAGGCAGTGCCACCCTAGACAATACCAGACGTTGGCAATCGAAGACAAGCCTCGCTCAATCACAAGATATATATATATATATATATATATATATATATCCTAGCTGATTAAACTGCCTCTTTTTGTATAGCGACAGAAGAGTCTTTACGACTATCATCACCGCTTGCAGTGGCGATGAAAGATCGCCCACCGCAGGAATCGAACCCAAGACCTCGGGACCGAGGTCGTGAAAGCAGCCGCGTTACCTAGTGTGCCATCACGGCTGGCCCCAACAGTAACGAACGACTGTATAGCCAAGTTCTACGCTGAGTGTTACAGTATCGCCTCCACTCAATGTCGAGTCGCATGTGGGTGGCCAGCAGTCCTGCACGAGCTTATGGTCACTGCCCCCAGCCAGTGCTCTACTTGGTCCCAACCGTCTCCAGGCAACTTTTCTAGTAATCCAACTACTGTTCTCAGTGGGAAATGCTCGTACCAAAGGCTGAACAAACAGCTTGCACGACCGTGAAAGACGAAGCGCAGAAAGCTAGAAAGACACTAATCATCCGATAGGTTGTTGTCGTCTCTCGCATAGCCAAAAAAAGGTAAAAATCAAGTCAAAATACAACGGCATGTCTTGAGTACGCACCGACGTACGTACTTAGCTAATTGAACGAATCAATACATTTGAATTTACAAAGAAACAAATTTAGCCCCGATAAAAAGGCTGTTTGTTAGGCGTTTAAAATAAAAGTGTGATGAGTTTTATGGTACAATTCCATTGCGGCAGGTAGAACCACTTTTATGTTCTGAGTGTACTTTCACAGCTTGTCAAGTAGGAAATAACGATGGTCAGCAACTTGTCCGTCTTCGATTACTTGTTAATGTGAGAAGTCCCTCACGAAGGCAGGGCTCCATTGTCAGCACGTACCTCAGCCCCCCCCCCTCAGACTCCCGTTAAGGTCTTGCAGCTGCGAATTGCAGAATCGCACCTGCTTATAATGCTCCCTCCAGTTGCTGACCACTCGCACGCACGCGAGCACACACGCTTTCCACGAAAAACATAGTAATTTACAGGCGTGCCTTTGCTCAGACATGTGATAAACCAAGTAGTCTATTGGAGCACGCGATGTGTCAAACAGTCGAATGATGTGGTCGCATACCTCGTGTACTGCACTGGTTTGGCCCAGTAGTTAATGTGCTCGCCTCAAAGTAAGGCCAAGGTGAAATGTTTCCTTTGCAGCAATTGTCAAGTGCCTACAAAGACATTGAGCTCTCTGAGGGCGCTTTATCAAATGTATTATTATTATATTTCTTTTTGATGGCCGAGGTTGTGAGGTCAAACCATGTGGCACATGGAAAGTGCCTGAATAGAGATTAAGTTCTTTAAGCTCGCCATAATAATAATAATAATAATAATAATAATAATAATGCACTTGATAGGCACCCTCAGAGAACTTAATCTCTCTCTAAGCGCTTTAAATTTGCTGCAAAGGGAAATGCAATTGAATGGTGAGCAAAATCATGCTTGATAAACAAACAAAATGAATAACATGTTTTGGGGTGACATGCACAGGGTCAACATGCTAGTGCGGTTAGTGGCAGCATGCACAGTGTCAGCACACATAAGCACATGAAGGACGAATCACAGGGACTCACTAAATGCTGTCCTAAATAGGTACGTTTTTAAATTCTTTTTAAATGTGGTCAGGTCAGGGGATATTCTGACGACGCAGGTCGGGCTATACAAATGAATTATGTGTTTCCTTATTTATTCCATCAAAGAAGCTCATACAAACTGCCTCCTATAATAATAAATTAACTTCCATCTACGGAGCAGCTTAACTGTTCATGGGTAGAACTCGATTGCTTGTAATATACTCGCTCTCACGTTCGAATAAGGAGGGTTTTATAGGAACACCGAGGACCGCAAGTCAAGAACAATTGTGATTGACGCATACAAGTAAGGCTGGTAGTTCTAAATATTGACCATCGTCCACCGCCGATTTCTGGCTGAGCTAGCATGAACCTGCGTGGTTATACATTATAGCCAAGCTGTCTACGCTGACAAGGTCCTCGTTGGGGACTAGCCTAGTTGGTATTTGACAAGCCTAGCTTGTATTTGAAATATTGCTCAGTTTGCAAATGATAAGTCTCCACCGGACAGCCTTTACTCGGATTGGCAGACACTACTGAACCCATTCGAGCGTGCAGATGCCGATAATGGCAGGCTCATGGCTTCTAATCTAGCCTCGAACTCGGTGGGCTATAACTAAGCTCAGTCCACTGACGCTGACCTGTCATCGTCACCTGCCCATTCGCTCGCGGTCGGCAGAACTTCGCAGAAGGCAGCCTGTCGACAGCCGGCGCGTCACGCGTCTCAGCATTTAATGCCAATGATATCCACCGCGGCAAGTTGGCGGTGCACTGTATCTTAATGGCTCTAGCAGAATGCACAATCTAGAAGGTAGCCGGATAGCGGATACAAACCGCTCCACGAGCATCTGCTCTCGGGGAGCTGTTGCGAAATGCGCAGCAACAGCGGCTCCAGCACTGCAGTCGTTCGGCACAAGCTCAGCATCGCACTAAAGGGTAGCCATATACTTGCAGGCGCGCGATAAATATTGGTGAAGTAGGCACCTTCGAAGCACTGCTAACCGAATGATAGCAACCGCACTTTTGCACGCAGGAATGCCGACCGTAGCAGAGCGCGATAGCTGGCAACAGCGCCCGTACATTAATGCATAGCCGTCTATTTGACAGGCACAGGGAGATACGTCTAGGCGGCACCAGCGGTATAGTACAGCTTACTCGTTTTTGAAGCCTAAAGTACAGCTGACTGGCTATTGCTAGAGATTTTCATCAATACTTTCTAAAATATATATATATATTATGTTATACATATATATTATGTTATATATATATATATGTTATGATATATACATGCATGTATATATATATATATATATATATTATGACATGTCCACGTTCTACAGGTTGTATTTCAGGAAACGCTAAGAATATCGAGGATCTTCATAATCTAGCTCATGCAGCATGCCAACGTTTCGCCAGACGCTTACCGCTCTATCAGCAGGCTCCATTCCGAATGCCGGGCCTGCGCACTGCTCGCACTTAGCGACCGCTAGCAAACGCGCGGCGCGTAGGCTTACACTTGCTCCGGGATGCACTCGCACAGGCTCGTGTGGCCCCTTAGCCAGCCAAGTTTGCTTGGGGCAGCGATATCGGATGACAGCACTACGCAGACGCTAGTGCAGATGTTGACCAAGCGGCGGCCGCACGTGCCGCGACCTCTACGAGCGGCATTATGAGACTCCATGGCCCGCGCTCGCAGTGACGCAAGCTTGGAACGTCGCCACGTTACACGGCTAAGTGCAAACCGCCGGGCATAGTAATATAACAAGTTTTGACAGGCTTTTACCTATTGGCCTACAGTGAAATGCTGACGTGCGACGTCAAGAGAGCATGACGGCTATGGATTGCATTAGCGGCTCCTGAATTCCAATCTGCAGAGCACGGCCAGCTCCATAATCTGTAGTTTATAAAGTATAGATGCAGATTACTTTAGTAATAGTTAGTCAGTCAGTCCGTTGCCCTTTTAGGGCTCCTAACTAGTGAGCTGCTCGCCACGGCTGCAGATGCTGTACAGAGTTTCGAAGGTCGCCGCGCCTTTCGAATGAGAGCTGCTCTGCGTTTTTTTTCCATTTTCCTAGCTGATTAAGCAGCCTCTTTTTGCATAGCGACAGAAGAGCCTTTTAGGGCTATCACCACCGCTTGCAGTGGCGATAAAGGGTCGCCCACCGCAGCAATCGAACTCACGACCGCAGGCCCGAGGTCGTGAAAGCAACCGCCTTACCTAGTGTGCCATCACGGCTCACCGATTATCGACGTGTCCTGTTTATGTTAGCGTACCGGCGCTTAAGATAGCTGCCGCGCTGCACTTAACCTGCACCGGCATTTCTTCGCGCCACGGCGAAGCTGCGCGGCGGCGGCGGCGGCGGCGGCGGCTCGCTGCCCGTCGAGGCTCCGCAGGTGTCAGCAGCTCAGCACGTGACCGTCGCGTCATCAGACCCCAGCTCCACGTCGGTCTCGCTTCTGCAAAGAACCCGCTACGTTCGCTGAGTTTGCATCGAATGACTCGAGTCCGCAGATCGGCTGCAGTGACAGTTCGTGACAGTAGCTCGCGCCTCGCGAAACCCGCTACATTTACTGCCAGGTAGGTCCTATGTCGGCGGAGGGGTGGGGGGGAGGAGAAGAACAGTTCGCCACCGCAGCGCACACTAGGCCAGAGGAGCAGAAATTGATCGAATAAGAAAAGATTTCGATAACTTGGGGTGACCTAAGGCGGCACACACAGGCACATTACATTACGCGCGCACACTTGCACACGCACGCACGCTCACACGCACGCACGTACACGCACGCACGCGCACGCACACACACGCACACATGCACTTACGCATGCACGCACACACGCACGCACGCGCACACACACACGCTGGCACACACGCGCACACACATAAGCACACACACGCACAGACACACACACACACACACACAGCGCACGCAAGCAAGCGTGCACGTACAAACGCAGATCACGCACATGGAAGCACATAACTGAATGTACGTGCAAGCGCAGCCTGCATATTGCTTTCGCTTCTCAGACCAAGCGTGCATTTTCACTTGGTAGGTCGCAGTCGCCGAGTAGGAATAGTTTCGTCGTTGGCCCCCAGTTTTTGGCTGCCGGTTCTCACTCGCGGCGGTGACGCAGTCGTACCAGCTCGCACGCACATGCGACGACGTGCGTGCGTGAGCGTCTCGCCTGCTGGTGGGTGGCGCCGAGCTTTATCGCTTCCGATTTGTTCGCGACAGGCCAACGCGCCCTCGCTCGAGCGCCGTCGAGCTAGCATCAGGCCGCCGCCGCCGCCGCCGCCGCCGCCGCCACTACTCTCCTGATCTACTTTTCGGCACTAAAGTGCCGCCCTCACTTCCTGCTCACCGTAAGCCGCTGCGCAGGTGGCAGCGCGCACGCCCCGAATCAGCCGGTGGTGATTAGCGCCATTACTCGACAGCCATTTGATCTGCCCGCGAAAAGGAGCTGCCGCCTGAATTTCTCCCGCCCAACAGGTGTCCCTCAACGGGCCGGGACGATTTCTGAAGGAAAGCGAAGCGGGCGGGGCGCTAACTCGACTCGGCGGAGGCCCGAGCGAACGACGGGCTGCCGCTGCAGCTGCCCCGCCGCCGTCGCCGCTGTTTTTCTCCGTCTCCCCGCGGCCGACCTGTTTTTCCCCGCAGCTGACGGGGCCAGCTGCTGACGGCGGCGGCGGCGGCGCGGACTCGGTGGCTGCTGCCAATGAGTACAGCGGGGGGGGACTGGGGTGGGGGAGTAAACAGCCCGCGCTAGAGGTTCGCCGAGCGACACCCGGCGTCGCGGCGGGCGACGGAGCGAGCGCGCGCGGCGGTCCGTGCAGACCCTCAGCAGAGCCAATCTCCAAGTCATTACGAGCCGCCCGTAATTAAGCTGGCAATCTCTGTTGTTCGAAGACAAAGAGTTTGTAGCTCGGTTGCTGTTTACGCAAATCTCGCTCTAAAATCTAGTATCAACAGGGCCAAACCTTTGGTCGGCCACTCGGCCAAGTTAGCGAGGTGCACTATAATTAAAGTTGCGGCCGCAGCATTTAGGCTGCACTCGACCAGGCGGGAAGAAAGTGGAGACCGCCGGGGCGTGGCTGCCTCCATTCTACTAAGTGGAGACACCGGGAGCATGGCGGCCGCCATGCTGCTTCGCAGCAGGAAACGTACGAGTTCTGCTAGCGCCGGAGTCATCAGCGTCTCTATCGCGTCGGGTGACTCATCGCGCCCTGATGAGAGCGATTCGACAGAGACGGACGCCTTTTAAAGCCGGTCTTCAGAGCTCTGGCGTATTCGAGCCGTTTCGACGTTTCGCTGCTGCTGTTGACAATCTGTCGCGACTATGCAGCAGACTTCGCCGCGTTCAGCGAGCATTCTTCTTTTCATACTTTCAGCTCGTACTCGCCTTTCAACCCTCATGCTTGCTGCGTTGGCATCCTTCAAAGCAGCTACTATCTTCTATGCGGTCCGCTGTCAAAGCAGACGATCTCAAAGGAAAAGGACAGCATTGAATGCTTTCCAGTAGTCGAGTTCAAATAGAGGACGGCTATTGCCACTAGCAACTTTCGAGAGCACCGATTCGGCGGCGGCAGGCGCCGAATCGCCACCGTCTGCTGCCTCTCGGTACCTCTCAGCGTGCGGCGGCGGACGGTCGGCCGTCTCAACCAGAGGCTTCCGGAAGTAGATGCATAAGGGGCTGCATTAGGATGCCGCTGCTCCTTACATTTCCCTCAGCTCGAGTACGCAGGCTGCTATTGCTGCCGTCGCAGAGCCGGGCTGGCTAGGAGGTGGCGAGCGCATGCAGCCTCTCCTGATGCGGCCATCGCCAATCGCAAGCCGAGAGCCGCTTCGACGCGAAGGTTTGCCGACGCACGCGTGTCCGGTGCAAGATGCGCCTGTCGCGCGTGTCAGGACGACGAGCGGATGTTCGATGGCGGACGCCCGGTCTCAGCTATCGCCCGACTTATCGGCCGGCCAGCGCGCGCAGGTTGACGACGTCTCGAGCTGACACGAAAAGTGCGCCTCGCAGCTGGCGAATCGGCATCGGCAGCAGCGGCGGCAGCGGTGGCGGCGGCGGCTTCTCGTCGGTGGACGTGCCCGCAGTCTCGTCTTTGTGCTAAAAGTACGCCGCGATCTTGAGGTTTTAGACATGGTCGGCGGGAAATTACTCGTAGCCCTTCGACCTCTGGTAAACCGAGACTATTTTCGACTGCCCGCTGCGTGGTCTTTCGAGCGCCGCTCTGCTCTCCCGACGTTGCGTCGCTCGGCTGCCGAGTAACGGCGAAAGCCGGCTGAATAGGCAGCTATGGCTGAACAAGTAGCGCCCTCGCTGCGCGGGACTGCAAGGAGTTCGGGGAGGTCAGGACAACGGCCGCACCATAGCATTGCCGGCTCATAACGTCGCGAACTGTCTTCGCTACTAACCGGGACAACAATGATGACTCTAATACGTCGCGACAGTTAGCGGGCAAAAAAGAGACTTCCGTTAAACTGCGATCGACTCGATCGGCAGAAACGACTGCGTTTTCCCGGGAGATGTGAATGAAGCCATCGCGCCTGCGCCTGCGTCTTCTCCCGCGACTCCGCCGGCGTCTCCGCCTGCGGCCCCGCTAGACGGCGCGAGCGTCGCCGCAGGCAAGGAGCGTATTCGCTGTCCTCGTGACTACTACCGGCATCGGCCGGATGCGCGAACACCTATCGACCCGAAGGCTCCTACAGCAGCAGGCAGCCCGAGTTGCGATTTGCATGCGCGAACGAGAGGCCGATTGACTTAATAGAATGCTAGCCGCCCTCCTCCTCCCCCTCCTACCCAGTCGCAGTGAGCGGCGGCTTTTAGTTGGCTTTCCTAGCGCGGCCGCCGGTACCGTCTCGCGCGCGTCCTTCCGCCCTAAGGATGCACCGACAGTGGTCTTGGAAAGACTGCCGCACGGCTGCGGTTCGGCGCGCTCAGCTCAGACGCTCGAAACCGCCTGTAGGTCGGCAGGACTGCCAGCAGCGCCAGCGGCGGCCGGCCTGCTTATAGCCCGCCCTTTGCAGCTTGGTGTGCGCGAGCTTTGAGCTTTGAGCCAAACAGCAGTAGAAGCGAGTGAATTGAATTAACGCCGGCGCTGCTGGCTGAACTCGGCCGCCAGCAGCCGATCCGCAGCCGACGACCGCCGCCATCCGAGCGCCATTTCACCGCTTCCTGATAGGGTCGCCGCCGGAAGCCGGAGACCGCTCGCCCTAGGGTCAGCCGCTCGGTGCCGCGCGTCTCCGGGGCCTTCCCGGGCTTTCGCAGCCGAGGGCTCTGGGCTGCGACTGCTAGAACTCGCGGCATGGCTAGCGGTTAGTGGCTGGGTGGCCTCGGGTAAGAAGAAGGAGCCCGCTTTCGTAGAGCCCTTCAACTTACTAGACGCTCGCCCAGACCTCAGTCGGATCTCGTCCGCTCCTGCCGCACAGTCGCACGAGCGCGCGAGCATGCGACTGCTCGAGAAGACCGTCTTTGCTGCGAACCGACGGCGGCGAGCAGCCGGTGCTTACCTCGGAGCAAGGGCGGCCTCGTAGGCGCACCGCCGCCGTAGGCTGAAACCGGCAGCGGCGGCGGTCTGTGAAAAGCAACACCGATATATCGATACGCCGCGTTGAGCTAAAGCGTTGCAATAGCACTCAGCAGTCGAGTCGACTGTTAAGCAGAGACGGACGTCAAGGAGAGCAGCCCGATACTCACGGCTTACGAAAGGCGCTGTGCAGAGATTGGTTCCGCCGACGCCACACATTGCTCGCCGAAAATCGTACGGCGTGGCGACTGATAAAGGACCGCGATCTGCGGCGGACCGAAGTTACTCGATCGCTTGTAAGAAAGACAACGAGCGCATGGGTTTAAAACATCCGTCAACGAAACAAACTAGCCGGCGGCGGGCGAGCCGTCCATTGAGCGGGTCCTGCGCTCCGCTGCGACGGGGTGACTCCTACCGAGTAGCTCATGATCGCGTGCAGCCGACATTTCGCGCTGCCACACTTACCAGAGTGGCATTCTCGAGCCTTTAGATCGTATGCTCCCAAAGCCTGAAATTGACTTCCGACAGGCGTCACGACATCCCCTTACTTGACCATGTTTACAAAGAAACTGAAAACGCGTCTATTTATCACATAATATGGCGGGTGCGTGTGATTTCGTCCTTTGCTTGCTTATGCGTGCTGGCAATGCGCATGTTGCCACTAACCATATTTACATGCTGACCTTGTGCATGTCACGCCTAACCATACTGTGCTTGTTGTCGTTGAGCATGCGACCACTAACCATTTGATCGTGTTTCCTTTGCAGCAATAGTAAAGTGCCTAGAGAGAGATTGAGTTCTCTGAGGGCGCTCTATTAAATGTATTATTTTAGATTTTATTTATTTAGATTTTAGGTATTATTTTATTATTTTAGATTTTAAATGTATTATTATTTATTATTTATTATTATATAGAGAGAGAGAGAGAGAGAGAGAGGGGGGAGGGGGAGAGAGAGAGGGGGGAGAGAGAGAGGTATCTGGAGATGAAGATATAAAATAAAGGTAGTAAGAGAAAAAATGTGACAAAGACAAAGCAAGAGATGAAGGTTAGAGAGACAAAGATGAGCAGGCTACGTTATGTTGTAGAGTTTCTCACTGCCCTAGGATAGGACCTAAAATATTGCCGTGCCTTCCCTGTTTTTCTGAGCAGACACTGGGTGCTCAAGAATTACTTTGCAATAAATTATACCGAACGCCGTCAAGAGATCCAGCAGGAGTAGCGGCAAGACTCTATCCACGTTTGAATTCCTGAAAAGGTTGTTATAAAGTCGCAGCCGTAGGTACTGACTCTTTTCGTTTCTTGATCATCACTGCGTCTGAATGGTTTTGAAGTTTTACATAAGAGAATACGCCTCTCTGCACTGCTCACTCGAATGGCTTTTATGGGCACAGCATAGCAGAGGCGTATACAGCAATTAAAGCTCTGTGATCTCTACTCCCCCTTTTGCAGACGTAATTATCAAGCACAAAATAGGTTTCATGTCTAAGCAATTACGCCCAGCGCTATCTAAAATGCCGGGAAAGAAACTTCTCCGAGGGCGCTTTGACAAGTAAACATCAAGTGTATTATTATTGTCAGTGGTTTGATCCTCCCCCCATACCTTTGATCCCTACCAGCACAATAGACTTGTCATCACTCGTCCAGCCTGTATTGCCAATAGCCGCAATTGGATTGCGGCTAGCTTGTTTAGCTGAATGGAGACAAGACTAATCTATTAGCAATGAACAAACCCAGTGTACATGAGAAACCACAAAGCCTTGCACTTAGATTGGGCACAGCCAGCATTTTGCCTGCTGAATGATTTCGCCTGCTGAATGGAATGCGGATCTGTTCTTTCCAGTATCCTTTCACCGGAGGATCGCATCGACTCTCGCAGTCAAGTCTGCCTACGTTTAGCTGCATATTGTTGCAAAAAATTTGTCCACGCATTATTAACGTCGTCTTAAGACTTGCACCTTTTTGCAGACGCTCGGGCCTTTGCAATGAGAATGCAATTGACATTGCGTCGCATGGTGCGAAAGTCGGCTGCTGGGTATTTCAAGCTTGAATGTCGCAACTGCCCCTCATTCACCGCTTGCCACTGACCTGCGCCGGCATCCCATTGAGCTACTACCATCAACGTCCTGTCGCTCGCTTTTTGATAAAATCAGTTGCCTTTTTCAGACTTACATCGTGCAATGCTCTCAATCCTAGGGCCCCCGCGAACCAGCAGCTAAATATAAAATATAATTCATTTGTATAGCGCCCTATGCAAATAAAATCTCCATTGAGGCAATTCACATTTGCCACGGTGCTCGAGCATACGAACTCGATTGTCAAACGCATTTACCTTTACCTTGGTTGAAAGCGAGCACCTTAACCAGTGGTCCAAACCGCATAGTCTAACAGTGATGGTTTAGCCTACAACCATTCTCAAACCTTTAGGGACCCCTGTCAGTCCTGTGCACCTAGGCATAAACTCTCTATATATATATCATTTGTAAAATTCATTTGCATAGCGCCCTTAGAGGACTTAATCTCTATTCAGGCGCTTCAAATATGCGCGGAGCTTGAACCTACGACCTCGGCCAGACCGTGGTCGGGGTGAGCACCTTAAGGGCTGGACCAAGCCAGCGCGGCATAGCTCCCGACTTACACCACGGCAACCGCCGACTTAGCCTTTAAAGCTAAAATTGAGCCATTTCTCACGCTAATTACTTTGTCCACGCGAGTCTGCCGTTTAGGCTTGTGCTGTGCAGGAAGTTTTCGCGTTCTTCACACTCATCAGTCGATACTTCAATCTTTTCATCCTACGGAACGGACGTAGAAAGTGCGTTGCTTCTTCTTCTAGGGTGCTATTCAACTATATTACAACAACTGTTATTGCTGTTAGGACAGGACAGAAGGGTAGAGCAGAGTAAAAGAGAGCATAGAAGAATGGCTGAGAGAAAAGGAGAGAGATGAGAGAACAGAGACAGAGAGAGCGAGAGAGAGAGAGAGAGAGAGAGAGAGAGAGAGAGAGAGAGAGAGAGAGAGAGAGAGAGAGAGAGAGAGAGAGAGAGAGAGAGAGAGAAAGAGAGAGAGAGGAGAGAGAGAGAGAGAGAGAGAGAGAGAGAGAGAGAGAGAGAGAGAGAGAGAGAGAGAGAGAGAGAGAGAGAGAGAGAGAGAGAGAGAGAGAGAGAGAGAGAGAGAGAGAGAGAGAGAGAGAGAGAGAGAGAGAGACAGAGAGAGAGAGAGAGAGAGAGAGAGAGAGAGAGAGAGAGAGAGAGAGAGAGAGACAGAGAGAGACAGAGAGAGACAGAGAGACAGGAAGACAGAGACAGAGGCAGAGAGACAGAGAGAGACGACACAGAGAGAGAGACAGAGACAGAGAGAGACAGAGAGAGACAGAGAGAGACAGAGAGAGACAGAGAGAGACAGAGAGAGACAGAGAGAGACAGAGAGAGACAGAGAGAGACACAGAGAGAGACAGAGAGAGACAGAGAGACAGGGAGACAGAGACAGAGGCAGATACAGAGACAGAGAGACAGAGAGAGACGACACAGAGAGAGAGACAGAGACAGAGACAGAGACAGAGAGAGACAGAGAGAGACACAGAGAGGGACACAGAGAGAGAGACAGAGAGAGACAGAGAGAGACAGAGAGAGAGAGACAGAGAGAGACAGAGAGTGTGTGTGTGCGTGGTGTGTGTGAGTGTGTGTATGTGTGTGTGCGCGCCCGTTTGAGTGACAGATAGGAAAGCCTACAAGAGAGGAGAGGAGAGGTTGGACGGTGGGGCACAGCCCAACTGGCCGATCGGGCGACGCTACACAAGTCTTCCCTCACTCACGGCAGCGGACAAAACAGGATTTCTGGCGCAAGAGGCGCAAGTGCCGCCATGGATGGATACCGCCTGTGCGAGACGTTTCCTGTCTGGCTATCGACTGCCAATAGTTTACGGCACGGCACGTTGAGCGGAAACTAGCTGCAATGACTCACCTCCGCTAACTCTGATGCCTTCGCAGTTCACTCGTTGAATGCTGGCCACGCGGTGCTGACAAGGATCGGGTGGTCTTTAATTTTCATCAGCTCCGTCGCTTCCCGTGCGGTCGACTGTCCCGCGCATCCGAACTCAACGCCGTCCGCAGCTCCGGAGCGCATCAAGGTGCAGCCAGTCGCGTACCGAGTGGTCGCTGTCCACACCCGGCCACACGCCTCACTATTTACAGGTTCGGATCGGCTACTTGGCTCGCGTAGTCTCTCAGAGCGACGCCAGGGGCGAGAATATCAGTAGCGCGGGGGCCCGAGCGCCTGTCACGGCTGCTGCCGCCGCCGTGACTGCCATCACACCGGTGCAGTAGTGCACGGTCCGCCCGCCAGCCCGCGTAGGCTCGAGCGGCTCGCGAGGAGCGACGAATAATCAGTAGGCGGACGCCGCCGCCGCCGCCGCTGCATTTGCAGCGCCCGACGAGCCATCGCGCTGGCGGCGCTGGGAAGGTGGAGTGAGCAGGACTTCAAGTGACGTAGGTTCGTCGAGCCGACTGTCGTTCGCTTTAATCGGCGTGGCTATTTTTTTTTATTCCACACATTGACTCTAGCACTCCTCCTCGACAGGCCTAAACTTCGCTAGCGGAGCGAACGACTGCTTCGAGGCGATTTATTCTACGCTCCGGACAGTGAGGCAGAGGGAGGCCGTCGTTGTGCGAGAGGACGAGAAGCGATAAGCGAGGTCTGACTGAGCCACCGACCTTGCCTGTGAAGCCTCTCGTGGACATCGATAATAATTAAGCGACTCGTGCGCTCAAGCTCTTTTATATAAACTCTTCGAACTAGCTCCCCAAGAGAACCAAATCTCTATCACGGCGCTTTAAAAATCGCTTCTAGAGAATCAGTAAAAAACCAATAGCTAATGACAGGCAAGGTGCCATGCTTTGACAAGCATGCAAAGGCATTCAAGTGGCAACTTGTTGAAGCAAGCTAAGCATAATAGAAGACACTGGGAGCCACTGGCAAGTATGACTCCTTGTTAGTAAAATGCACTGACTCGTGCACAGATTAGCACGCAAAGAGCACACGAACAAAAAAGTCAAGTTCCAAGTGAGGCTCTTTGAAAGTCATTCAGAGTCAAAGCTTACGATGACAAAAGCCGTGAGCGAGCTCCCGACTTCCGCTGCTTACGAATTGAAGGCCCCACAAACCAACGGTTTCAGTGTCCAGATAATGTACTGCTGGTTTGGCCGAGTGGTAAAGGCGCTCGCCCCGACCAAGGTCTGGCCCAGGTCGTGGGCTCGAGCCACGTGACACATATGAAGCGCCTGAATAGGGGTTAAGTTCTCCCACGACGCTACACAAATACCAGGATGCTACACAAATTATACACACATATATATGCATGTGCGTATATGAATGTATATATGCATGTGCGTATATGAATGTATATATATATATATATATATATATATATATATATATACATATATATATATACATATATATAATATATATATATATATATATATATATATATATATATATATATATATATATATATATATATATGGTACCAGAAGCTGAGGAGCGGGTCACCCAACAGGAGCAAGAAGGTCGGCTGGGTTAGCTAATGCAAGCAAGTGAAGCGCGATCTGTAGGCCAGAGAGACGATCTTGAAGGCAATGCGACGACATCTACTCTCCAACTGCCGACTGTGGCACATCTTTTTCAGCGGTCCTGAGCTGCTACGTCTATGCTACTCACTACCTCAACTGCTCTCCTAACTCTGCTATGCTTCCCACTTTCTCTTTGTTGCGTGAGACGAAGTCTGTTGGGTACCCGAATGCGTACCGAAAGCCGCTTAGGCTGTGAGTGCGCTACACAAAACTCCTCTGCGTAACACCCACATGGTCTCTATGACTTTGTGGAGTTACTGAAGGAGATACATTACATTACATTACATTACATATGTTTTCTTTCTGTAGCGTTTAGATATGCGCATTTAAAGGCTGTAAACGACACCTACAAGTCGCAAGACACGACACCTACAAGTGCCTCTTAATGCCTGTAAGGCACACACATTGCCCATTGAGTCTCACTGCGATTCGCAAATATCCAAGGCAACTAATTCGCGTGCTTGTACTGTCGCGTGGTCTCTGAACGGCAGCTGCCATCGTGACCACTTCTGCAAACCGGAGATGCCAATCGCTACGCCCAGTGCCTCGGCCATCAGTCACGGTGACCTTTACAAAAAACATGCTCTCTCTCTCTCTCTCTCTCTCTCTCTCTCTCTCTCTCTCTCTCTCTCTTTCTCTCTCTCTCTCCCTCTCTCCCCCCTCTCTTTCTCTCTTTGCGACGGCTCAAGATACCACAAACCGCTCGGATGGTAATTTGCGATTACATAAACAGTACTCGAGCACAATGAAGAACCAAACGGGCGCGCATCCGTCGCATCCAGCCAGACGGACGGGCGAGCCGCGCCCGGCTTATTAGTGGAGCACTTCGTGACCCGCCCGAGCCCATTACCGTACGGCTAGGGAAAACATTCTGCTCGCCACCAGGCCGGGTTTCAGAGGTCGGCCACACGGCTGCTGCTGCCTGCTGCCTGTCAGAGCCCGCACCGAACCTTTGTCCTCCTACCCCCCCCCCCCATCAACCCCTGCCGTAGATCGTCCGCCGGAACGAAATTGGCCACTCCCCCAGACATTGAAGCAAAACTGGGCACTCGGCGCCCCCACCACCGAAAGGGAACCGAGCAGAACGCGTGCCGCCTGGAACGCATCGTGTCGAGTGCTGCTTGCGAATGAACTTGGGTAGCGGCGATGCGACCGCTGACCCGTGGATAGCGAACGAAAGCACGCAAAGGGCCGAGGGGCAGGCGATCGCGTTTAGGCATGCGCCTGGCGCCCTCTGGTCCTCGACTGTTTGGGATGCTACTGGAATGGCTAACGCTCGCTACTGATTGGCTAAGTAAGTTTTCCCACCCAGCAATTACCATGCAATGCACTCGGCACCAGCAGAGGTGAAGGACGCCCTTACAGCATCCAAACTCTCATGCCTCTCCCATGCCTCTCCCATGCCTGAAGCCCTTGCTCCGGTAGGGGTAGGGGCTGGTAGATGGAGGCGTCCACGTGCTGATTAAAGCACCATCTCTCACATCAATTCGGACGCCGCATGCGCCGACAACCGGTGCTTGGTTGGCCGTGGAAACGGGCGCCGACCGGGACCAGCGCTGCTGCTGGGCGTAGAGTGAGCGCCGTAACGAGGCTGGTTTTGGCTCAGGGGTAAGGTTCTCGCTCGCTCGCCTTCAGCCACCAAGATAATAATAATAATACTCTGGATAAAGTGCCATCTGAGAACTCAATATCTTTCCAGGTGCTTTACATTTGCTGCAAAGGAAACACGATCGAATGGTTAGTGGTAGCATGCTTGACAAACAACATGAATAACATGGTTAGGGGTGACACGTACAGGGTCAGCATGCAAGTGTGGTTAGTGGCAGCGTTCAGCATTGTCGTGCGCTCGAGCCCCGCAGCAAATGAAAAGCGCCTGGATAGAGATAAGGTTCTCTTAGGGTGCTATAGATACCAATCGCATGTACTTTATGAAGACACTTGCGGAGGAGCAGCGAGTCTCAGACTGGTGAAGCCCGAACCCCAGAACGATCGTCACCCTTTCCCTTTTAAGGGCAGTAGAAACTAACTGCAGCAGATCTTGAAAGTTGAATCAAGGTCACCTACGTCGAATGTAAGCCTTCCTTCGCTTGCAAGTACACGAGATTGTGATTGGGGTGAAAAAACCGACAGGCGAGGTCGTCAGGCGCTGTTGGACCAAACAAATCATGCCGCACTGAAACGCCGTCTCCGCATCGAAATTCCGGTCTGTAGCCTGCTTAGTTCTGAGTAAATTTGGTCGTCGAAAGCTTGTGGCTTGAGGCAGGCGACCTTGACTGCTGCCCGCAGCTCTCGCCAAGCGGTGGCTTGTGCTCTTGGCACCTTGACCTTGCTGACGACCTCTTGGCTCCAAGTCGTCACAACCATCTTCCCCTAGACATCATTCCATCAATTGCTGCTAAATGCTTGCAGCGTTGGTGCTGACTGCATATGTGGAAAGAGTACAAGCTTTCATAAAATCACCGCAATGCTGGTTTTATTTCATGACTAACGCAACCACGTCATGAAGACCCTTACCCTGAGACCACTTTATTCCACTAAGACCTTGTTAACGCATTTCTTATGACTATGCAAACTGTTAGGGCTGGGCTCAGAAGCAACCCAACAATGACTAGCTTCTGACGCTACGACGAGGAGATAGCAAAATAGCAAACCCAATAGCCCTCCTCTGCCCCGACACCATATTACAAGTGCAGACAGGAGTTGGCAACCCATGATGGATGCATCCTGCAGGGCATGAGGCTAGTCATACAAACCTCCCTCCATAGCAAATCACAGATCACAGATATTGCAAAAGCTTCACGACGGCCTTCTCGGCATTCAAAAGTGAAAGCTACTGCTAGAAACTACTCCTGTAGCCGGATTTGGATAGCGACATAGAATCTCTGTGCCGGGGCAGCTCACGCTGCAACCAAGTCGGCTCTACATCGCCAGTGGCCTCACACAAGTAGAGTAACTTTTTCTGTGGCCCCTGCGGGACCACAGCAACATATTCTCACTGACTTTGCCTGTCTTCTTGACAACTAAAATTTCTTTGTATTGGCAGACACATTCTTAAAGTGGCCCAGAGTGCTTCGAATCGGGGAGGAGACTTCTGGTACCCTCATCTCATCGCTGCGGACACTAGTTGCTCGATTGGGTCTATCTGGTGTATTTGTGATTGACAAAAGGTGATAGCTCACCTCTTACGACTCTGCCAGCTCCCTGCAGGCCCACGGATCCGGCACTTATTCTTGGCACTAATCACCGCAGACTAATTGAGAAACTGAGCATTTTGCACACATTTTCAATCGAGCACGTACAGCAATTGCGTGCGATTCTTAGCGGTTCATTGACCGGCTCCACTTAAGTACCTCTCCTCTGAGAATACCACTACCTGGTCCACCCTAACGTAATTACTGCTCAGCGGAAACGTCCGCACATGCTACACCCCAAAACCGAGGGTTCTTCCATCAAATGATCTCAAACTACGCCCACAGGTATGTTAATGGCGACCTTTTGTGGTAAAAAGATTGCCGAAACATGACGACAATCTGGTTTCCTGGAGCCATAAAGGCAGCTAATGGCTTCGCGATGTATTAGGTAAAAAAAAGAAGATGGTGCTTACATCGTCATTCACCACCAAAACAAGCTTCGCCATCGAGACGCGACGCCTGCACAGGCCAGGTGACCCAGAGTGGTTCCAAGCAGGGCCGGAGAAGGGAAACAAACTGCAGCAGCTGCGCCGGTGCGCACTATGTTGCTGCAGCTGAGGCAGAATCTGACCGTGGGAACTGTCCGAGGCCCATTAATAGCAGCAAACATTAACGCGACGCCTACCGACTTGCAGAGAAACCTTGATGCTGCTGACGCTAGCGATTCTATTGCAGGCAAATCAATAGAAACCCCAGAAAAAATATTGAAGCTGATTTCTCAAACATCGAATTGGTTTATGCTTATAATGCACTTGATTCATCTCGGACCACCAGGTTGCCGACTAGAGCCCACGTGTCCCCGGACCTTGACTAGTGGCAACCAAGGACGCCAGTCATGTCCACCTTCGGGCCAAGGAACCAGTAGACTGGCGCTCTACCGGCACATCGTGGGGAGAGGTCATGTTGATTCCGCCCGACGTGCCTCACCATTGGCCTTTTCACCAGGCAACAGCTAACTCACTTGGGCACTTTCTTGGTTGTTAAGCCAGCCTGGCAACCGCTCCAGTCTTGTTTCTTTCTAGATGAAATAAACAGCATTCATCTGAATCGTATCTGCTTTTTGTGACTGCTCAGACAAACTTTAAAGCAGAAGAGAAATGAATCAAGCCACCGAGACGTCGGCAAAGAATGTATAAGCGTACGGCTTATGCTTACGCTGATTATGTTCCGTTTTGTGGGTAGCCCACTATAATAAAAATAATAATAATACGTTTTAAATAGCACCTCCAGAGAATTCAATCTCTTTCTAAGCACTCTACATTTTCTGCCAAGCACGATCGGATGGTTAGTGGTAGCATGCTCAATAAACAACAAGAATAACATGGTTAGTGGAGACGTGCACAAGGTCAGCACACATGAGGACATAAAGAACGAATCGCAGGGATCCACTAAATGCTGTGATAAATAGATGTGTTTTTAGTTTCATTTTAAATTTGGACAACAGAAGATGTCGTGACGCAAGTCGAGAGCAAGTTCCAGGCAGGCAGGCAACATGCTTTGGGAGCATGCAAACTAATGGCACAGTCTCCAAAGGATTTGATGTTTGTACGAGGTATAGGTAAACAGTTAGATTCCGAAAAGTGGGTGGTACAATGCTTAGCGGAGTGGGGGAGTAGATCTGATAGGTAGGCAGAAGCCCAGAGAATGAAGGGACTTAAAAGTGAGTCATAGAGCTTTAAGTTGATATGTTGCTTGACGGGGAGCCAGTGCAAATAGGCGAGAAGTGGTGAGCTGTGGCAACTGCGACACTCACAACAGAAAAGCCTAGCTGCTGAGTTTTGCGCCAGCTGTAAGCGCCTGATTGCACAGGCCAGTAAACCAGCACAAAGTGACTTACAGAATTCAAATTTAGACGTGGTATCCTTATCTAAACAAGGCTGAATTTGAGCAATGTTATGCTGCTGAAAGTAGGCAGACATGACCGTGAAGCAGATGTGGTCTCTAGGGAAAGGCCACTTTGAAGCACGACACCTAGCTTTTGTGCAGATTCAACGTGAGATATGCTGGCAAAGCCGATTTTGAGCCCTAGGCTTTACGAAGTCTGAAACAAACTTTGTTTGCCCATGAATAGTTGGTTGATTTTTATCATCATTCCATTTAATTAGTTTGCCGCTATCCATGAGCGGATGTTATCAATACATGCAGCAAGGTTGGTGGGAGAATTCAAAGTGCTGGAGGGCTGGAAAGAATCAAAGCAAAGGTACGACTGAATGTCATCTCCATTAAAGTAAAAGCATAGATTGTGCCTGGCAATCGCATCGGCAAGAGTGAAAGTATGAACCTTTAAAAGAAAGGGATGAGCACAGTACCCTGACAGGAACCCATATTTCAGAGTTTCTCGGATGCTCTTTGTTCATTTGCATCACAACCTCATTGCTGCAATATTTCGCACGGTATTAATTAATGAGGGTTCGGCCGAGCTGCGGAGCCGGCTAACGGCATCGGCCCAGTCGATCGAAGGTTACCGGGTTACCAGCTTACCGTGTCGCCGCTGCAACGTACCGGTCAGAACGTTCGATGTAGTGCACCTCCTTCTGTACCTCCGAAAAGACTTGGCGGTTTTGCCGCGTGGAGAGTTTTCCACGGTGCTCTCAAAGCCCAAGTGGCTTTCAGTGTACGTGCGACTGCCAACGGGGCTTCGGCTCACGGCATCCGGCTAGATGCAAAGCGCCCACGCTTCAGGTGAACGCTGGCTGGCGCCTCCAGGACGATCGAGATCGTCTCCGAACGCCACTGATTCGTCTTCGTGAGTGATTTGTCTCTGTCTAGATCTGGAGCGGCCTGAGAATCAACACGAGTCGCTTTGATCTGACGCTTTCGATTCGTTGCGTTACTCTGAAGTTGTCAGAAGCCTGTCCGAGCCATCGTGTTTCCTCCTACTAGGCACTGCAAGCTGCCAGTCGCACTCATTCTACCGCCATACACATGCGTACTCGCATCGCTAATTACGCCCCTTTTAATCTACCTCGCAACTAGAGGCTTTATTTTAAGGCTGCGACGAACTGCTTGACCAACAAGAACCACTGAACAACAGCTAAGAATTGACAAGATGCGGTTAGAGCTGGAATGCGGCCAAGAGGGGCACCAAAAAAATTCATATTAAAGTATGGAGTGTATGTGTGTGTGTGTGTGTGTATGTGTGTGTGTGTGTGTGTGCGTGTGTGTGTGTGCGTATGTGTGTGTGTGTGCGTGTGTGTGTGTGTGTGTGTGTGTGTGTGTGTGTGTGTGTGTGTGTGTGTGTGTGTGTGTGTGTGTGTGTGTGTGAGTCTGCGTGTATGTGCGTGTGTGTGTGTCCGCTCACGCTCGCGCTCGAGCGCTCCCGAGCGGTGCATCTGAATGCGTTTGCAGCACTCATCCATCGCCAAGTTAAGAACGAACTTCAGCAGTATAAGCCAGGCTATGCGGTCTCACAAAAAATATCAAGTAAGCGCAAAATCAAATTAAGCTGCAAGTATCAATCTATATTACAAAAGACGTCATATTTCCGTGCGATACCGCATCTCTTCGTTCAAAGGGTGCTTTTTTAACCGTGAGCTCATCGTTGAAGTACGAGCAGGAGGGTCGGTGCTATAGTGAGTACTGCACTACGCTTTGAGAGAAGCAGCTTTCTTGCTGGAAACAGCAAGGTAACGAAAAGATTTGGAGCCAGTATTCACGTTAATAAATGTAACTTCTTATGTATGCATCTGCTTGTTACAGCTTCCGCTGGGTGTTTGTGATTCGTCCTTCGGGGGATGTATTTTCTTACACTATGCCTGCTGCTTGGGGGTGTTACCACCAATAATTTTGTAATGCTTTATATCTTTATATGCAGTATCTGTAAAATGCGTAGAGAGAGATTCAGTTCTCGGAGTTCGCTATACAAATGTATTATAAATACTAGTACTATTATTATACATTGTTTTGTGCGGTTTTTGCCTAGAATTGAAACTTGATGCACTTGATTTACACTCGTGCAATACAGATTGCATGCTTTGAATACCGGTACTGTTTGTTAAATTAAGTTCATTTCTATGGCTTCTTGCAGTCTCGGCTACTCAATACCTAATCGTAGCAATTTTTCTTCAATGGCGCAGGACAGTCTTCTCGCAGCATTCTTCTATTATTTCAATCAAAGTGTTCCCGTGATTATTTTTAAGTTCTTGCGAAGTTTTTTGGAGAGTGGTTATTGGTAAGGCTGCATAATAGAGCTGCAAGCATTACGGAAAGTTGGCATCATGGTGATCTGCTAATCTTAGTGGCTGCAGCCGGATGTTGAAGGTAGACGTTTGTCTCACCTCACACGAGCTTGTCGATGGTTCATTAGCCTACCGCGATCATTCTCTTGAACACAAGGGGATCTAATTTTCAACGTAGCCGTGGGTGCAGTGGCAAAATCAAAATTCCTGAATTCTGTTCGCCTTATCTCAATTCTCACAGCATTACCAGCCTTAAATGCTATAACGGCACGTTTTTACACTGAACATGCTGCCTGCTAATGATTGCGTGGTCTCGGCATGGCTGAGAATTATTCTCTGCTCTTAAGATGTGCTGATCTCCTCGCCATCGCCTGTTGGTTCCGTCATGTCAGCCCCTCAAGCAAATGTCAAGCAGGTGCAAGTCGCGTTATGGTGCAGTGTCCGCTGCGTGCACGAAGTGCATCATTAGCAGGTCCTTTCGCGAAGCCATTGATTGACGTGATGTCGGTTTGTTATCAAATTTAAATTTCACACTGATACCAAGAAGAGCTCATGATGAACGTGGCTGAGCATATGCAATAAAAAATATCTCTTTCTAGCTGATTCTTTACATTTTATGACACCGCTCATATTTTCTATGCTGCCATGCTGCCCATGCATATCAACAGTCCAAAAAAACTTTTTTGGGCCACTCACGAGAAAGAAAAGGTCACTACCCTTACGACCTACAATGTTATTCCCACCTTAGCCCTTAGGTCTTATCCCATGGGTAAAGTGCATCTCGCGTACGAGTTTCTCGGGGTTCAGCAAAGTTAGGAGATGATTACATAAGATCGACTGAAAGACAGCACTAATGCTTCGAGCAGCATTTTAAAATTAATTGCATGAAAGTCCAGTGCATATAAGTGGCCTGCGATACGAACTCCATGTAAACATCCTGAATTTGCAATGTAAACTTCCGGGACGAGGTTGAATCTCTTGCCATCTTCAGTGCCCTCGACGATGACGTAATCAATCGGCTGGTACCATCACTGTCTAAGTGAAACGACTATATGGACGAGAACATCTTTTGCTGCAGGTGCATGGTCGTCGGAATAAAATATACCAGCTGCGATCTCAACATTGCGAATCAATTTCAGTCTATTATTAACTCTCATCGCTTGTGTACAGACTTTGCATCCATTCTTGGCGAACGCAGCTGAGCTGTGCTAGCAGCTGGGTGCTGGAACAAGGCACTCTTGGTAAAAACCCTTCAGGCAGTCCATGCCGATGTAAAACTGTGGTATTGTTCTTGGAAGTTGTCAGCGAAGGTAAAACACTTTTTGATTAGAAGTGCAAGCTTTCCTTGATTGAATTGGATTGCAATGGCCGCATGAAAATGCCCCCAGCTGTTCAACCAGTTCGAGTTCATTTTCTGCTCTCTTGCCTTACTCGCCATTCTTTTCATTAGCTCCAGCGATGCAATCGCCAGCAATCACTCTGAATGTCTCAGCATGCGTGCTTGATGCGCGCTGTCTGGCCATGAAGGAGTACTGAACCAAAAAGGAGAAGCGAAGCCCTACGGCCACGGGCACTCGCGACGGCTCAAAGTACGCGAGCGTTAGACTTGGCGGAGCTCGCGGTGGCCACGATGAAGTCGCGAAGCCTCGCTCCCAGCTGCGCACTTCCTACCGCCGCTTTACAACCGACCTGTGACGCCGCCGCTTCGCTGCAGCGTCTCTCGTTGCTGTGACTGCAGGGCGGTTCTCCACCGCCGACGGCGTGGCGAATTGAGAGCGAGCGGCCGTCCTTTTGACGGCTATCGTCTCGCGGATAGCAGCACTGCCTCGTCAGGGCAGTCGCTCTCTCCCCTCGCGGCTTTGCGAAGCGCAGCTAAGGACGGACGTGCGCAATATCGCTACCATCGCGTCCGCACGCACTGGGCGAGAGCTTCGGGCGGCGTCCGAGGAGTCGGAGTGCCGTCTACTCCACTCCAGGACCGCCCCGGCGGCGCTGATGAGCGGAAGCGCCCGTGGGCGGCTCCGGGGCCGGCGGGGCGGGGCGGGGCGGGGCGGAATAGTACACTAATCTGAATCGCCATTCAAACTTCGGCGCCGCCGCAGGGTGCAAAGCACCGTCCCTGCGTACCGTCGTAGAGCTGCGAGAGCTTGCGTCGTTCGCGAGCTCGTGACGCAGCGTCGTACGACGGGTCTGCAGCAGTTGACGCGTTCTCGAGCCTGGCCCCGAGCGCGCGTGCACACGGGACGGTTGAAATTGACGCCGCACAACGCCCGACCGATCCCCCCACACCTAAAGACCGTCAAGTTTGCCCGCTACTACCGCTATAATCGCCAAATATTTTCCGCGGAGTCGCATTCAGACTTCGCCGAGCACGATGCGGCCAGGCGCTAAGCGAAACAGCCTTGGCAAGAATTCGTAGAAAAAAACATGAGTCAAAGGGTTCACTACCAAGTAAGGCGACTGGATCTTCACTTAAACGTCGGCCGCCTTACTATTAGCCTCTCGCGGTCGGCAAATCGCGCTCCGCGTATTTATTCTGCGGAATGCGATGTCGCGGCGGCATTTGTAGCGGCGATAATTGCTTCTGCTGCGGTCCGAGCGCCGGCTGAGCGCAGGCCGCTGCGCTCCCATCGGCTCCTCGTGGCGCCGCCGTCGATCCGCGGACTTTTTTGAGTGCATTCGTGCGCGCATTCGTGCTTCGGCTCTTTTTGTGACGCAATCTGCGACGCGTGGCGTACGCGAGCGGCAGCGCGCCGGCCACTCGGCCTCGGTGTTCTCACGCCCGTCGCTCGCGGGAGGGACTGCAGCGCCGCATGAATCGCTGGACCGATGCGAGGGCGCCATCTTTCGGCCCCGCAAGCGTAAACTTTGGTAAAGCTTCTGCTAGCTCCCCTGCGATGTTCCTCGACAAGCTTGCGCAAGGTGGAACGCCTCCTTATAACGGCCAGGCGATTCCTGTGGCGTCCGCTGCCGCGGTGCTACGGACGTGGGGCCGATCGCCAGAGGTCAGCGGTCAGGGGTCAGCCCGTGCGCCACTTGGCGCCCCACGGGGGAGGCGCGGCCGATCGAGCCGACTCGGCAGGTATTGCGTCTGAGAAATGCTTAGACCGGACGCCCTGGTGGGACCGGCGTCACCAAGAGCGGTGCCAGGTTTTCTCACTCGCCGTCACCGGCAGTTGGCGCGCTACCCTCCTCGCACTATCGCCTGCCGCATGTCATGTCATATATCTCCGTCTGTAACTCCACAAAGTCATACAGACCATGTGGGTGTTACGCAGGAGAGTTTTGTATAGCGCACTCACAGCCTAAGTGGCTTCCGGTACGCATTCGGTAGCCAACAGACTTCGTCTTACGCAACCAAGAAAAAGTGGGAAGCATAGCAGGGTCAGGAGAGCAGCTGAGGTAGTGAGTAGCATGGAAGTAGCAGCTCAGGACCACTGAAAAGGATGTGCCGTAGTCGGCAGTAGGAGTGTAGTTCTCGTTGCGTAAGAATTGTGGAAGCGAGTTCCACAGTCTAGCACCTGCAGAGCTCAAGCTTCTATCGCCAACTGTCTTTAAGCGGAGGAATGGGAGAGCTAATTTATTGTCCACGCAGGTCCTGAGGGCGCGAACAGGCTGAAACTGATGCAGCAGTTCAGCTAGGTACGAAGGAGCCAAGCCGTGTCGGGCCTTGTGGGTCAGCGTAAGAACTTTGCTCTGTATCCTTTGCTCAACCGGCAACCATCCTAGTTCTTACAGCAAAGGAGACACGTGCTCAAACCGCTGGGACTTGAAGACTAGCCTTGCAGCCATAATCATATTCCACTGTAGTGGCATAATAGCTTTCTTTGGCAGCCCAGCCAAAAGGAAATTACAATAATCAAGTCGAGACAGAACTAAAGAGCTAGTTAAGTTTTTTACAAGCCACTGTGGGAGACAGCTTCTAATCTTGGATAGGGATAGGACGAGATGGCTAGCTGTAGAGGTAGTCTTCTGAATGAAGCTTTTGAAATTGAGGCAGCTGTCGAACACGACACCTAAATTTCGAGCACATGGTGATGGTCGCACAATAGTATCACCTATTAGAAGAGCAAAGCCTTTTAATCCAGCCACACTCTTAGGGTGTCCTATGAGCAGCAGTTCGGTTGTATCATAATTTAATTTCAGGAATTTTTCCGACATCCAGGATCGAATATCAGCAAGGCAAGCATTCAGTTTCTCAGTTGCCACAGCAGATTTCGACGGTTTGGATGACAAATACAACTGAGTATCGTCAGCATAGAAGTGATATCCTATTCCATGTGCTTTAATCATTTTTCCCAGAGGTTGTGTATAAATTGAGAACAGCAAGGGACCGAGTACAGACCCTTAAGGGACTCCACAGGTGATTCTTCTCGTGTGTGAAACCTGATCCTCACACGACACGGGTTGAATACGATCAGACAAGTATGATTTAAACCACGCCAGAGCTTCGTCTACCAGACCGATCGTTGTTCTCAATCGTTCAAGCAGAACTTCGTGATCGATGGTTTCGAAGGCAGCAGACAGATCTAGCAGAGCTAGGGCAGTGACATTCCCGTCTTCGTTGCCACGTAGAAGGTCGTTGTTAACATGGAGGAGAGCAGTTTCAGTGGAGTGCTGCCTCTTGAACCCTGATTGAAATGCTTCTGACATTCCATTATTTTTAATATGTTCAGCCAGCTGCTTAGCAACCATTTTTTCAAGAATCTTTGATAAGAAAGGAAGAAGGGAAACTGGGCGATAGTTTGCAAGGACCTCTGTGTCTAATCCAGACTTTTTAAGAATCGGTCCAACGATTTCCGATTTGAAGGACTTGGGGACGACCCCTCTTCCCAAAGAAGCATTACAATTCTTGGTCTGCTAGTGAAGACCACATGGATGAAGGTATTGGGTCTTCAGGAGACGAGCTCTATTTGCTAGACCTTATTAAGGCAGCCACATCGCTTGCAGAAACGTCGGAGAACCTTTTAAGGAAGGTCACAGGTTGAGGAACGGCGATTGCTTTGTTTGGAGGGGGCTTAATGGAGGCACAAATGTGCACAATTTTTTCAGTAAAGAAGGCTGAAATCTTTTCGGCTGAGCCCTTAATATCAGAGAGTCAGACCTCACAGCATTGGCCAGTAAATGATTTCCTGTCTTATAAATCTGTTTAGTGTTCGACTGGCAGGAATTCAGCTTTCTAATAAAACAAGAAGCCCTGGCTTTTTTAAGCTTTCGGGTGTACACTCGAAGGAAGTTTTTAAAATTGACTAGATCTGCCTCGGACCCCGATTTCTTGAAACGACGTTCTAGCCTCCGAAGCGAAGCGGCTGAGCTTCGAATACGACTGTAAGGCGGTCAAGCTCGACGGAGCTCTTTCGCTTATCGGCCAGCTTCGCGGCGCGATTCGCTGGAGCGAGAATCGGTCGAGCCGACTCGACGTCCTGAGGCCGCGAACGGGTGCGCAGCGCGCTTTCAACCATCTTTCAGCTTTCAGACAAGCGCCTGCTTCGCCCGTGGAGACAAATTGGTTCTGGTTCATTACGCACCAGCACATAAGCTCTGAAGGAATGATTGATGGGAGCGCGAGCGCACGTGCCGTGCTGCTTTTTGCCCACTTTCCTACCCTCCGACACCATGCGCTCTGTCATGTGTCCCCGCTACTCCTTCTCTCTTACACTTTCCTTCCCCTCCCCTCTCTCTCTCTCTCTCTATATATATATATATATATATATATATATATATATATATTAATTCCTCTCTCTCTCTCTCTCTCTCTCTCTCTCTCTCTCTCTCTCTCTCTCTCTCTCTCTCTCTCTCTCTCTCTCTCTCTCTCTCTCTCTCTCTCTCTCTCTCTCTCTCTCTCTCTCTCTCTCTCTCTCTCTCTCTCTCTGTCTCTTACTCTTTTTTTTTCTCTCTATCTCTCTTCTCTCTCTCTCTCTCTCTCTCTCTCTGTCTCTGTCTCTGTCTCTGTCTCTGTCTCTCTATCTCTCTCTCTCTGTCTCTCTCTGTCTCTTACTCTTTTCTCCCCACCTTTCTCTCTCTCAATTCCTCTCTCTCTCTCTCTCTCTCTCTCTCTCTCTCTCTCTCTCTCTCTCTCTTCTCTCTCTCTCCTCTCTTCTCTGTCTCTCTCTCTCTCTCATTCTCTCTCTGTCTCTCTCTCTGTCTCTCTCTCTGTCTCTCTCTCTCTCTCTCTCTCTCTCTCTCTCTCTCTCTGTCTCTGTCTCTCTATCTCTCTCTCTCTGTCTCTCTCAGTCTCTCTCTCTGTCTCTTACTCTTTTCTCCCCACCTTTCTCTCTCTCAATTCCTCTCTCTCTCTTTTAATTTCTCCCTCTCCTTATTTCCTCCCCACCTCTCTCTCTCTCTCTCTCTCTCTCTTCATTCCTCTCCCTCTCCATTCCTCTTTATCTCTCTCTTAATTCCCCCTCTCTCTCTCTCAATTCCTCTCCCTCAATTCCTCTTTATCTCTCTCTGAATTCTTCTCTCTCTCTCTTAATTCCCCCTTTCTCAATTCCTCTCTCTCTCACTCTTTCCTCCTCACCTCTCTCTCTCTCTTCATTTCTCTCACTCTCTCTCTCTCTCTCTCTCTCTCTCTCTCTCTCCTCTCTCTCAGTTCCTCTCTTTCTCTCTCTTAATCCCTCTCACTCTATGTCTCAATTTCTCTCTCTCTCTCTCCTCTCTCTCTCTCTCTTCATTTCTCTCTCTCTCTCTCTCTCTCTCTCTCTCTCCTCTCTCTCTCTTCATTTATCTCTCTCTCTCTCTTTTCATTTCTCTCTCTCTTCATTTCTCTCTCTCTCTCTTCATTTCTCTCTCTCTCTCTCTCTCTCTCTCTCTCTCTCTCTCTCTCTCTCTCTCTCTCTCTCTCTCTCTCTCTTCATTTCTCTCTCTCCTCCTCCTCTCTCTCTCTCTTCATTTCTCTCTCTCCTTTCTCTCTCTCTCTTCATTTCTCTCTCTCTCTCTCTCTCTCTCTCTCTCTCTCTCTCTCTCTCTCTTCTCCCTCTCTCTCTCTCTCTTCTCTCTCTCTCTCTCTCTCTCTCTCTCTCTCTCTCTCTCTCTCTCTCTCTCTCTCTCTCTCTCTCTCTCTCTATCCTCCCCCTCTCTCTCTCTCTCTTCATTTCTCTCTCTCTCTCTCTCTCTCTCCGGGTGCTGCGGCTCGCGTACGCCACGCGTCGCAGATTTCGCTACAAACCAAGCTCGACATGGTGGGCACGCTTTCTCCATCGTGCGCGACGAGCAGCGAGAGCTGAGTGGCGGCGCCCTCCGCTCCGCTCCAGTCCTGCGCCCGCCCGAGGCGCTCGGGCGTGCGTCGCCTCTCGCTGCTGCGATGGCGCGTCTCGCGTTCTTCGTCGCCGTCGCCGTCAGTGGCTGCTGCAGCCGCAATCGGCCGCGAATGAGCCTATCGCTCTCGGCCAGTCGGCGGCGTGCCTTTCAACTCTCGCCAGGCAGGGCGCCCGTCGCCGCGGACCGCGGCACGCCCGACGCTGGAACCTTCCTGACTGGGGAATTTCCACCGCGGAGGGACGCTGAAGCGCCCCGACGCGGCGCTTGCGAATGATAGGCGGCTGCTGTACCGAACCGCTCGCGCGCGCCCCTAACCGCCTTCGCACGCTCCGGTCCTCTCGTTGCCTCGCGCGGAGCTTTTGGTAGGAGAGCGGCCGCCGTGCGGCCGCTCTCAGCCTCCGCCACCGCGTGCAGTCCGAGCGCCGGTAGGCATAGGCGGCCAGCTTCGAAGAGAGACGAGACAATGCTGGAGATGCCGAGGCTTGATCCTGGCACCTCGCAGTTGCTAAGCTGTCATTAAACCGCGCATGTAGATTGCGGCCAAAGATGTGATGAGTTCATCGTAAAAGATCTGTGGGGAAGAGTTTACGGTATTATGTTAACTTATGTAACAGCCTCATTTGCCTAAAGCCGGAAGAGCATTAGCGGCTGATACCGCCGCTTGCAGAGGGCAGTAAAGGATCGCCAATAAAGGACTCCAAGACTTGAACCCGCGACTTGGGTCGGGAAGACGACGCGCCTTACCTCCGGGGCTTATACCTAGGTGCAACAGTTTATGTGCAGCAGGGAACCTTCGCTGAGGCGTCGGTGAGTCTGCACATGTTCAGGTGAGAAATTATACCGTTTCTAATACTAGCATTGCTTCTTACACTAAAAATGCATTTGTGTAGCACACTAAGAGAACCAAGTCTCTTTTCAGTTGCTTCGGAAAGGTTATGAGACCGCCTGATCAGAGATCGAGTCTCACTGCCGCGCACACTCACACGCACGCACACGTTTGGTGCTCTCCGAGAAGCGACCGACGAGCCAGCAGCAGTTGCGTGCCGCGCTTTGCAGCCGCCGCGTCGCGAGAGACGAGAAAGTTGCAGCGGAGAGACACTCGCTATTTCGTAGAATACGCCTGCGAGAGAATGCCGCTTGCCAAAGGATGAGACGGCAGTTTCGCCTGCGTTACAAACGCAACTTGGTGGCTCCTGAAGAAAGTGAGGTGCTCGTAGCAGTGCTTTCGACTCCTTCTTCACCCCAGCCGTTGCAGCTGCCTCATCTTCATTGAGTCGGGCGTCGACGTGTCGCCTAAATCGAGGCAGCGGTACTTTTACTCGGCCTTGGGACCGACGTCTTTAGTGCCGGTCCGTACCGTACGTCGTACGTCATACAGTACCGTATATCATACGTCATACCATACGTCGTACGTCACTTGGAATGATCTCAAACGAGAGCGGGATTAGTGCGCACAGCACCGAGGTGAGGAGCAAGCGCCGATGTCTCGGCACGTGACCAGCACCTGCGACCGTGCGCCTGACCGCGTTCATCCCTGGCGTTGCGGCGCCAATCCATCTGCTTCTACCATACGTTCAGTTAGACAGCAGGCGGCAGGACGGCAGGCAAGGCCTAAAGGCTCTCAATTGGAGCATGTACCAGAGCGGCGGACTTTGAGCTGCGAGCTGCCGAGCGGCCAGTCGCGATCGAACGGCACACTCTCTGTAGTCACTCAGCTCACCGCTCCGCTATAGCCAAACGCGTTCAAGATGAGCGAACGGTTTCTCATGGGTCTCGACGAAGAAGGGTCACAAGTCTCAGCAATTACTTCACTTCTGAAGCCGCATTTCACGCGAAAAATTCGTGTCGCCGATTCCAAACTCGCGTCTTTCACCGCAAACACAACTCAGCACGAAGCCGGCGATACTCCTTCGAGAGACGGTGACAGGATTGACAACGGGCAGAGTATAGCAAACAGCTAGGCGATGAAACCCAATGTACTAAAGTAGGATGAGGCAGCAATCAAAAACGCCCTAACTATAACATAAGCCGCAATAACAGGTCCTTGTCCTGAGCACATAGCTGTACGATTCACAGCGAAAAAGAGGGTCGGATCAGATCGATACGATGCTTAAAGTGCACCTCACCCACCACCTGCAACTTCAGATTGCCTTCAAGGAGGCAACCATTGATCGTGACGTATCGCGCGCGTACCGCATTACTTTGGCCTTAGGAGCCTATAGGAATCACTAGCCACAGGCATGAGCGGTTCGGTCTTGGAAGGCTAGCGTTTCGCTAGCTGCCTCAGACTGCTTCCGACCGCGACTTCCGGCCCGCCCCTGCCCATCGCACTGGGGATTGTCTCTGCTAGCGATGGATGGCGGCATTCGACGTTGGCCGATCGCCAGTGGTCGAGCCGTGGCGCGCGACTGCAGCCGCCCTTACTAGCCGCCCCTCTCTCTCTCTTTCTCTCTAAGTCTGTCTGTCTGTCTGTCTGTCTGTCTGTCTGTCTGTCTGTCTTTCTGTCTGTCTGTCTGTCTGTCTCTCTCTCTCTCTCTCTCTCTCTCTCTCTCTCTCTCTCTCTCTCTCTGTATCTCTGTCTCTGTCTCTCTCTCTCTCTTGCTGTCTCTCTCTGTATCTCTCTCTCTCTCTCTCTCTCTCTCTCTCTCTCTCTCTCTCTCTCTCTCTCTCTCTCTCTCTCTCTCTCTCTCTCTCTCTGTATCTCTCTCTCTCTCTCTTTCTCCTTCTCTCGCTGTCTCTGTCTCTCTCTCTCTCTCTCTCGAGCACTGGCTGCTCTAGGTAGCTGCTCTCAGTCTCACCTCTGCGGATGAATTCGGAGCGCCGCGTCCTAGTTGGCCTTCTTCAGTCTCTGAGGAGGGTGCGGCTTTCTTCACTCTGCCTCGAGCGTTTGCCCAACACTCCTGGCTGCATGCTCGCCGGAGCTCCGGTCACCTACACGTCGAGGCTGTCGAAGCGCAATCACTCCCTAAAGTAAGCGGTCCTCGCATCATTGAGCCGCGACAGAGAAGCGTACGGGAGCTTCTCCTCGCAGACGGTCCAAGTCGTGCGATCGCGCGCAATCGTGTCAGAGGGCCTGCGAAAAAGCTGGATGAGCGATGATGGCAATCGGCGTAGGCCTCGGTCGTTCGATGACGCGGTTCGCGGCGCCGCGCATGCGCAGTGCGCCACTCGCGCTTTCGCGCCGAGCGCCGCCGCTTTGCCGGAATCTCTCGAAACGGAAAGTCGCTAGCGCCATCTCACCCCCTAGCCGAGTTTCAGGGACGCGGTAATTTCCATACGACCATGCGATCGTTGTGCTCGTCGCTGCTCGAATCCCTGCACTGTTCACTCGCGACTGCGACTCGGGCCGCCGTGCTGAGCTTCCTCGCACTCCCCGCCGGATGTCGTACAGGGCCGACGGAGGAGGGAGGGGCTTTCGTTATCCACCTCTCGGTCTTAGCTCGAGGTCAAGGTGCTCGCACTTTAGGACCTTTGTTGCGGGTGCGACTGCTTCAACTGGCATTCCGCTATTGCCAACTGCATGAGCCGTAACGCCTCACTAACTAAGGCGGTTGCTTTTCACGACCGGGGTTGTGGGTTCGAATCCTGCGGTGGGCAACCCTTCATTGCAGCTGCAAGCGGTGGCGATAGCCTTAAGAGGTCTTCTGTCGCTATACAAAAGAGGCTGTGAAATCAGCTGGTATGTTTTTATACATAATAAGGCTGATTTATCAGCTGACTTTCACTTTACTTTGCATTCCACACTTCATTCTGTCGGAGCTTCCGTTTTAATAACGGTAGTGATAAAACATTTGCATAGCACTTCTAAATAACTGAATTTCTATCTACGCACTTTAGAAATAAGGGAAAGGAAGCGTGTCAATTTTTCAGTAATATATTGTGGTAGATTTCCGGACACGCGAGCACAGGAATGACGATTCCCGCGAACTGAGCAGACGCTGCGAGGAGGCGCTGCCTGCGCTTCGCCGCATTCAGAAGAGATTTCCCGAAGCACCCCCTAGCTAATCGCTTAGGCCGCTGCATCTGAGCTCTCGGAGGCGGCGTCGCCGTGCGGGCACACCGCGTCAACCAATCTGTAGCTCCGCTCAACCTCGCGTGCGGGTACGAAGCGGCTGCGACGGAGCAGATTTTGAGCGCCGCCTATCGGCGGCACACCTCGCTCGGGCTAGGCGGGGCGCCAGCAGCCTCCGGAGCGACCGTAGCTGGCGACGAAGCGAACACATGGTGAATCGCGCATTCGCCTTTCTCGTTTGAATAGTTTGGCCCGCGTCCAATCGGCGGCGCCCAGAAGTTCGCGGCAGCGCCGCCGTCCGGGAGCGGTGGCCGTTTGGTAGAGGAGGCCGGGGCGGCGGCGGCGGCGGAGGAGCGAGCGGCCGCCGCAAGGGTGGAACGCCGCTGCGAAGGAGGCCGATGCCGCAACGCCCGGAGAGCACTTCGCGGCCGCTGCACCGCGTCCTCGTGCGACGTCGCGGCTGGCTTCATCGGGCGCTCGCGTGGCGGTCTTTGCGCCGCTGTCAAGGGGCCGCCCTGCGTCCTAGGGCTGCCATTCACAAAGTCACGACTTCAGAGAAAGCATGCCGCCGATGGTCAGCTATCGAATGGCCGCGCACCAACCGCCCGCTGCGTCCGTCGACAGGAGCTCTCCGCCGCCGAAGCTCGCCGCCGCGCGCCGCAGAGCGCTGCTCCACTGAGGCTCATTCTGCCGCTATGTAAACGAGGCTGCTAAATCAGCCCACCCGTTAGTTTTTCTCGTCTTCCGGCCGCGCTCGCTCGTCAGTACCGCCGCCGCCGCCAACGCGACGACCAGCTACGGCCGGCGGCGGCGGCGGAGGCGACGGTCGTCGCGTCGGTGGTCGGCTGTGGTCGGCGGCGGCGCCGACGACGTATCTGCGCGGAGGCTTCGATCGAGCGCCTCTCTGCGTCGAGCGTGATTGGCGATATAGTGATGATGAAACCTCCTTGTTAATTTTCCGCCTGTTTTCTCGGAAGCGGAGATAGTAATCTCGAAGCCTATGCGCGCGAATCATCAGCACATTAGGGTCGCGGCGCGACGCTGGCGCAACCTAAAAAACGACGGCAGTCGCCGCCGTCGAATGCTTTTGATAATCAGAGCGGGCGCTCGTCGCTGACGCCGGAGCTGCCGCCGCGGCACTGGCCCGAGCGGCAGTTGCTATTTGCGATTCGTCAGACGATGAACAATCGTCATCCAGTGAATCGCTTCTGGCGCCAAACCCTCGGGTCGTCCTTCGCGGCTGAGGCGCTTTTGCCATCGAGGACGCGCTGGCTTGAGCTCTCGACACTCTCTGGCGCAGTCCGACTCGTGCACCTCCACTGCGCCGGCCGGCTGCCCTACACGTGGCTTAGCTCGAGAGTCAGCGCGAACGCACCGCCTTCGCTTTCTAGCTTCTCTGGCTGGAGCAGAGTCTTTCCTTCGCGGGTTGTGGACGCCGCGCGATCGTCGGAGTACGGACCTTCGGTGCGACGCGCCGACCGACCGCTTTTACGATCCCACGCCCGAGCGCCGTTAGAAGGGATCGTCTTCTTGCGCGCGACGTCTGCTGGCCCAATGATGAGGTCACCGCGTTTCGCCACATTCGCCTTCGGCTCGGTTTCCGAGTAGCCGCGGTAGGGCGGTCGTGGCGTGCGAGCGTTTATTTCGATGGCTGCGGCAGGTGGGAGCCTGGGCGTCTCCCGCTTAGTAGGCGGCGCAGCTCTTCGGGGCGTGCCACGATAGCCCGCTTGTGCCGGCTCTGGCATGCGATTACGCGACCTGCACGCCGGAAGCGAGCGACCGCTGACTAAGCCGAGCGAAGCGCGATCCCGACGAGACGTCACGGAAATTCCGCTTTGTAGTTGGCCTGGCAGGGCTGCGACGTCGCATCCGGCCGCGGCTACTGGCGTCTAGCGCCTGGCGACGGCCGGACGGCCATCGCCTGGCTCGCTCGTCGGGCGATAGCTCGCCCCGCGTGCGTCGGTGTTTTGCTGCATTACGCGGTACGAGCGGAGGCGACTGGCACTCGGATAAGTTGAGCACACGTATTTGCGTGCAGGTATTTGCGAGTCGGTGTCGCCGAACCGGCGGAGCTTTCCGCCGAGATCAGTAATGTAATGTATCTCAGTCTGTAACTCCAAAAAGTCATAAAGACCATGTGGGTGTCACGCAGGAGAGTTTTTGTATAGCGCACTCACAGCCTAAGCGGCTTTCGGTACGCATTCGGTAGCCAGCAGACTTCGTTTCACGTAACAAAGAGAAAGTGGGAAGCATAGCAGGGTCAGGAGAGCAGCTGAGGTAGTGAGTAGCATGGAAGTAGCAGCTCAGGACCACTGAAAAGGATGAGCCATAGTCGGCAGTAAGAGAGTAGTTGTCGTTGCATAAGAAATCAGTCGGAGGGAGTAGCGAGAAGAATGGCGACGGAGAGAGAGATAGACAGATAGACAGAGAAACGGGGAGAGAGAGCGAATAAGAGAGAATGAGAGAAAGAGAGAGATCGAGACTGATACTGAGTCGCAAAGAGAGAGAGAGAGAGAGAGAGGAGAGAGAGAGAGGAAAGAGAGAGAGAGAGAGAGAGAGAGAGAGAGAGAGAGAAATGGGAGAGTGACAGAGACAGGGAGATGCAGCAAGTGACTTTGGTAGAGGCAGAGAGAGAAATGCTGCGAGTGAGTGAGTGAGAGACAGAGTCAGGGAGAGCTAGCGAGAGAGAGACAAAAGAGAGAGAGAGACAGAGAAAGACAGAGAGACAGAGAGACAGTGAGAGACAGTGAGAGACAGTGAGAGACAGAGAGAGACAGAGAGAGACAGAGAGCATGGAAGATTTGAGAGGGGACTTAGCAGCAGACCAAGGTAAAGATGATGGAGCTTGAAATACATCCATACAAAGGTAGATGAGCTGAGGTTAAAAAGAAACTCCGCAGACGCACCACAGGATGCACGGACAGGTGGCCGAGTAGCCGAAGGAGAGAGAGAGCGCCGCTCGCCCCAAAGCAGGTAGTGCGAACCCGCCCCCCACCGCTTCAAGAGTGACCAATCAGATTCGAGTGGGCGGCTCGTGCTCTGGCTCAGCTCAGCATAAAGAGAGGCGCCCGGCGCAGCCGGCTGCTGCTCTACCGGGCGGTCTCGCGTTGCACTACATCCGGACCGACGTCCGATATGGCGGGCTTACGTTACAGACGGCGATCGCCGAGCGGTGGCAGCTTCCTCCTGGCTGGCGCCGGCCGCGGCGACCGCGGCGGCGATTGGCCGGCCGCCGCCGCCGCAGCGTCGTGCTGCTGCTTCTTCTTGCTGCTGGCTCTGCGGTTCGGCGTCGGTGAAGGTGAGCGCGGCGCTGCGATAGCTGGGTGAGGCCGCGCGAGGCGCGCTATGCTCGCAGCGGTGCGCGCGCTACGATGTGGCGTCTGCGAGATCACAGCGAGCGATCGTCGCCGGAGCGCGGCGGGCCGGCCGGCGGGCGGGTGGGCGAGCGGGAGGAGGCCTCCGCCAGCTCCGAGGCAGCAGCGGCGAGAGCCATCTCGTCATCTCGCGAGAGCAGCGCTCGACGGCTCTGCTCCATCTCACCATTGCAGCTCTGCCCTTACGCCGCATGCGAAGCGCGTCGGGGTTCGGCGACGCGTGTGCGCCGCTCGCGCGCCAAAGAGTTCGTTCGTTTGAGCGGCCTCCAATCGGACTAGGCAAGAGCATCGACGATCGATGGTCGGTGGACGGGTGGCAGTAGCAGAAGACGGGGGGGGGCAGGCTGGTCAGTGACGGCCGGCTGTGGCCGGCGGGGGGAGGCAAATGGGCAGCTGTGGTAGGCGGGCAGGGAGAGGGGCGACTGGTGCAGGGACGCTCTCGGCTAACCAGCTGCTGCCCCGGCACCTCTGCCGCGAGATGACGGTCAGAGCACGACGACCGCCCCTGTAGGCGGCGACGTGCCTGCGAGTTCTCGCGAAACGCAGTCGGACCGGCTCGTTTGTCGTGCGGCGACGCCTCGGTTCAGCCTGCGCTCGGGGCGAGCGATAGAGGGGCATCCTGCTGCGTGCGCAGCAGCTGGATAGCCCGCTGCCTGGCCCGGCCGCCGCCGCCGCCGGCGGCGGGTGCAGAGGGCCCCGCGAAGCGACGGAGCGAGCGCCGCTCCTGCGGCCGTTGAATTAGGTCGAGCAGCCCGGCGGCGCTCGACCAGGTGACCGTGCCAAGGTCGCAGCCGCCGCGGCTGCCGCCGCCGCCGCCGAGTTCCAGCGCGACGGATCGCAGCTTTCGGCAATCTTGAAGAGCGCGCACCTCTCTCGGCGCCGCCCGCGCGCGGTACGATCGCCGGAAGGACGCGCTGCTTCGAGTAGGCGGTGAGTCACCGCTCGCCGGTGACGCCGCAGCGGCTCGACGAAATGTGAGGAGGGGCGAGAGCGTGTTCGCGCGGGGGGCGGGCGAGCACCGACTTCAAGGCCGCCGCCGCCGCCGCCCCCGTCGCCTTCGAGCTTCCGCGCCGCCGTCGCCGTCACCGGCGTGGCTGTGGCGGCGATCGCCTCTCTCCGCGCACCGTCCTCTCTCGTTTACCCTCGCCCTCTTACTCGCCCCCGCATTCTGCCCCCACCACAGCCACCAGATGACGGGCTGCCGGCCGGCCGGCCACGGCAGAGCATGGCGCCTTTGACCGCGGTGAGTGCACGGTGCGCGGCAACCGAACCCTCGGCGATCTGCGCCCGGGACCCAGTGCAGTAAGCGAAACTCGGTGGGCGGCCGAGGAGCGGTGAGATAAGCACGTGTTGGCGCTCATGCTTGCCAGCGAGAGAGCGGAGAGGAGAGCTGAATGGCGGCTGGCTAGAGAAAGAGCGGAGAGAGCACGCTCGTGGCTGCTAGTGACGGGGGAGGCGCAAGCGAGCGGCAGCGGAAGGGAGGAGTGAGCGAGCCGCAGTGGCGGAGCGCCTAAGCCGACCGTCTTGCGTACGCGTCTCGCGCAGGGGGGGGGGGTGGAAGTGGAGGGTAAAGTCCGCCGACAGGCCGCCGACAGGCCGCCGACAGGCCGCCGACAGGCCGCCGACAGGCCGCCGCCGCCGACGGTGCGACTCGGTGCGGCGAGAACAGAGAGAATGGCTGAGCGCGCGACCGCCGTGGCGGCGGCGGCGTCGGCGGCGACGACGGCTTTCGTGCGCCGCGGCAGCGGACCGTTTCTTTGAGTGCTCCAGTCTCGCGAGACCGACGCGCCGAGCAGGTGGCACGAGCAGCTGCGAGCCAAAGTCCTCGCCGGCTCTCGAAGGCTCGCGGTGCGGGGTCGAGGATGCGTGGTGCGGCGGCGCGCGCCGCCGCCACCTTACGCGCCCGCTCGCACCGCGAGCGCGGCGTGGGGCATGCTTCCGCCAGATTCGGCAGGCCGGGTGCTAATGGCAATTCGAGTTTCGCGGAACGGCGTTAGCTAATCGATTGGTGTTTTTCTCCGTACTATTTTCAACTAAATCGACTCGTTGTATCGTCCGTCACAATGGGCAGTATTGACCACCGGCTAATCTCGTGGGCGGACTCCTGCTAATGAAAGCTGTTGACGCAAGGCGCATTCTTAGCTCTCAGAGGCAGGAATTCGTGCGATTAGGACCCGACTGCTTGAGCCCAAGCCCGAGCGGAGACAGCTAGCCCTGCGCGCAAGCTGGCGGCGAGACGCCGCTGGCGGCACCTCGGGAGCATCGTCGAGAGCTTCCGCTCCACGTTAGCCCGGCATTCGAGAACTCACTCCCCGCGATTGATGGTTGTGTCAAAGAAATCGCGCTCATATCGAGCGGCGTCAATGAACAACCCGGTTCAGCCTTCCCTTTCTCTTCTCTTTTTTGACACTCTCACGCCTCTTATCTCTAACTCTCTCTCACTCTCTCTCACCCTTTTCTATCTCTCTCTCTCTCCTCTCTCTCTCTCTCTCTCTTTCTATCTCTCACCGCTCTCTGTCTCCCCCTCTCTCTCCTCTCTCTCTCTCTCTCTCTCTTTCTATCTCTCACCTCTCCCTGCCTACCCCTCTCTCCCTCTCTTTCCGCCTCCTCTCTTTCTATCTCTCACCTCTCTCTGTCTCCTCTCTCTGTCTCTGTCTCTCTGTGTGTGTCTCTCTCTCTCTCTCTCTGTGTCTCTGTCTCTCTGTCTTTCTCCATGTCTTTCTCCTTCTCTCTCTCTCTCTCCCTCTCCCTCTCTCTCTCCCTCTCTCTCTCTCTCCCTCTCTCTCTCTCTCTCTCTCTCTCTCTCTCTCTCTCTCTCTCTCTATCTCTTCCACCCACTCTAACTTGCTCTCAATTTCGCTCTAACTCTCTCTCTCTCTCTCTCTCTCTCTCTCTCTCTCTCTCTCTCTCTCATCCTCTCTGGTTCCCACTGTCTTCTAGTTTTCCATAACCGCTCCGATGTCGGCGCTTGGCAGGCTTCTTATGGCGTCGAGCATTCGCGTTTGCACGCTGCTGCTGCTGCTCGGTGGCGCGCCTTCGCGCTGCGAGGCGGCGAATGTTTCATCTTGCGGACTTACGGCTGTGCTCCACTTGTAGGAGCTCCTCCTCCTCCTTCCAGCGGCGACGCCGCCGCCGGGCGATCGCTCTCGCAGCGGCAGCGGCAGCAGCAGCAGCAGCCGCCGCTGCGCCGCGGCAGCAGCATGGACCGGAGCGACCCGCTGTGCACCGCCGAGTGGACGTTCTCGCAGTGCGTGCCTATCAACAACAAGTGCGGCCGCGGCTACAAGCTGGGCACGCGCTCGGGCGAGCTGTGCCTCCTTCTCAAGGACCTCTTCTACTGCACCGTCGACTGCGTCGAGGAGGGCGGCAAGGTCCACGTCGACGCGCTCTTCAATCGCACCAAGCGAGGCCCGCACCGCGCCGTCGGGCCCGACGTCGCCGCCGGCTCGCCCAACCCGCCCGCGCGCCTGACGGCGCCGGCGGCGGCGGCGCCGGCGCCGGCGGCCGCTACTGCCAACGACTACAGGGCGCACGTGCCGGGCAGCCAGTACTCGCAGGGTAGGCCCGCCGCCGCCGCCGCCGAAGCTCCACCGGCGCGAATCTCGAGATCTCGCGGCTGCGGCGGCGCTCGCGTACGGTCGACTTACTTTCCTCATCGGCGTAGTCTGAGAGAAGTGCCGCCTCTTCCACGCTTACCTCCCGTTCGCCAGGACGACGCGAACAGGGCGGCGGCTGCGGGGGTGAGGGGGGGGGGTCTCGGGAGCTGCTTCTGATCTGCGAGAACCCGCAGTGTAACGAGGTCACTGGTCACGAGGCCCGGCTGGCCCTAGTCGGAAGAGATTCGGCGACGCGATGCGATGGCGGAGAGGCAGCCCCTGCGGGTGCGAGCCGACGTCGCGCCACGCCGTCTGTCCACTGTCGTTCAACCTCAGGCTAGCGATAGCGAATCCTTGAGCTCTTCGTTCTCTCGTGGCAGGTGGCTGCACGTACCGCGTCGGCAGGTGGCAGAACTGCAGCATGGCGCATCTCACCAAACAGCGAGAGGACCGTCTCGTCGCCACCTCGGCGGCGGCGGCTGCCGGAAGCGCCGGCAGCCGGTGCCTGCCGACGAAGACCGTCGAAATGGACTGCACGCTGCTCGAGCTCGAGCCAGCGAGTAAGAGGCGGGCGCCGGAGAGCGGCGGAAGAGTCGCCGCGGCGCGCGTTCGCGCGCGAGCAGCTCCCTCTGAAGATTCCGCTGTTGTCTGCCTTCTGGCCTCTGCTCTGTCTCGCGAGCGCGCGCGCTAGCGCTCTGTCATCTCCACCTCCTCGCTGTCGCGCTCTCTCCTCTTCTCTCGCTTCTTCTCCTTCCGCCTATCTGTTCAACTCTGCCTGTCTGTCCCACTCTATCCGTCGATCTGTCTGTGTGTCTGTCTGTGTGTCTGTCTGTCCATCTCTCTTTCCGTGTTTTCCCTCGCGCCTGTCTGTCCCCGGTCTCTCTCATCAAGTACCGGACACACTCTGTCCGACTGTCCACTCGCGTCGCATTCGGTCTCGGTCTCCACGCAACCTGTAACGCCCTCGTTCTCTGCCTATCGCGTCTCTGCCTATCGCGTCTCTGCCTATCGCGCCCCCGCTTCGTTTGGCGCGGCCATTCTTTCCTTGCCCGCCCACCCACCCACCCGCCTACTCATCCACCGCGTCGCGAGCCGCTTTTTCGCTGCGGCCTTCGCTGCTTGCGAAGACGCTAATCGCCTTGGTTCGAACTCGACAGAGTGTCGCTACGCGGCTGGCAAATGGAGCAAGTGTGACCTGAAGACGAGAAAGCGGACGCAGCTGAAAAAGCTCTCGGTTGGCAATCCGGCGCAATGCGGCACCGAGATCCGCGTGCAGCGGCCGTGCTACACCAAGTCCGGCGAAGGTGAGCGCAGCGCCCGGCGCCGGCCGAGACGCCGAGCGTACCCCCTCCCTCCCTCCTTCCCTCCCTCCCTCCACCCACCCGCCCGCCCGCCCACTACAATCGGTCGGTTGCTGACCTGGTCGGCTCCCTGCGTAATTGCCGCAGGCGGTGCGTCGCGGCTGAGGCGGCGGCGGCGGCGGTCGAGGAGGTCGTACCCGGCTCTCGGCGCGATCCGTACGCCGCGTCGCCTGCTCGCGCGCGGCGACCGCAAAGTCTGGCCCGGTGCAGCCCTCGCCGCGGCCGCCGCCGCACTCCCAGGCGGCGCCAACTGGGCGCCGGTTCACCTTGAGCGCTATCATTTACGCATTTTCACTCCGGTTAGACGCCTTCGCCGCATTATCCAAGCCGCGCCCTCCCGCTGCCTCCCGAGTGCTCGATCCTTTTCCGCCATTTCCCGAGATAACAAATCATTCGGGTGGGCGTAGCTCTTGCGAGCCATTCCCGCCGTCTCATGCGCGGCTCGCAGGTCTGCGCCGTACTTGCTTGCCGTCGGTGCCGGCAACCGCTTCGAGGCTAACTTCACAGTCGCGCGCGTTCGTTTCCAGAGCGTTGCTTCTACGGTCAGTGGAGCGAATGGAGCCCGTGCGCCAACAGCGTTAAACTGAAGAGGCGTAAGGTGCTGTACGGACAATCGTGCGACAAGACAACCAGGACGGCCAGCTGCCATCCGCGCGCCGCCGCTTCGAGCGGCTAGCCGCAGTCCGACCCATGCACCGACCCATGCACCGACCCATGCACCGACCCATGCACCGACAGCGGTCGAGAAGTTGGCGGCGGCGGCGGCGGCGGCGGCGCGCTCGCGTCGGACAGAGGCAATGCAATGCCGCGCGACGCCCGCCCGCCCGCCTACCCACGCCTCCGGCCATCTCGCGCGGCGCGTCCGGAGACGAATCTCTTAGCATTGCCGCGTCGGTGGCGTACGGTGGCCGCGAAAAAGACGCACGATCGCGCTCTGCTCGCCAAGCGAGCGAGAGCCGACGCGCTGTCGCGACCAGGCGACGTGGCGTCGCGGCGGCGGCACACAACTGCCCGCTCGCTCGACGGAGCTCGGCGGCCGACAGTCGCGCCACTTTGCTCCCGCGCTTGGCGCGCCTTTGCGAGAGCAGTTCAGCTGCCGGCGGATCGAGTCCACGTCGACGGACAGCACGGCCGAACCGGCCGACCAGCACTCGCTACCGGCAGTGAACTGGTGCGGCGGCGGCGGCGGGTTTGGCGGCGAGTTCTTCTCTGGTCGCCGCCGCTGCCGCCGGCGGGCGAGCTGGAAATAGTCGTGCCGGTCGCCGCCGCAGTCAGGTGGCAGCGATTTGTGCCAAGCACTTTTTTCAGCGGCATCAATTGCCGAACACTTTTTAGCTCAGCTCAGCTCGCTGGGTGCGTGAGAACGCTCGGTCTTGCTGCTGTGATTCTTCGAGAAGTGTATTTATTATTTTGATATAAAGTTAATCGTTCTTTTTTGCATAGTCGCGAGTGCCGCTCGCAGTTGGCTTCGAGCGACTGTGGCAGAAAAGCTTCGGCCCTGTGCCAGTATCGCAGGCGACAGCGCGGCGGGCGGCGCTAGAACATGGCGGCCGCCGTCGAGACACTCGCGTCGCTCTTCGGTACGCTGGCGACCCGGCGATCGGCGGAGCGCCCGGTTCCGAGACAGAGAGGGTAAGAGAGAGAGAGAGAGAGAGAGAGAGAGAGAGAGAGAGAGAGAGAGAGAGAGAGAGAGAGAGAGAGAGAGAAACAGAGAGACAGAGAGACAGAGAGGGTAAGAGAGACAGACAGACAGAGAGACAGAGAGACAGAGAGGGTAAGAGAGAGAGACAGAGAGACAGAGACAGAGACAGAGAGGGTAAGAGAGAGAGAGAGAGACAGAGAGACACAGAGAGAGACAGAGACAGAGACAGAGGCAGACAGAGAGAGACAGAGAGACAGAGAGGGTGAGAGAGAGAGACAGAGAGACAGAGAGAGAGAGAGAGAGAGAGAGAGAGAGAGAGAGAGAAAACGCTGCTGGTGTGGCAGCGGCCAAGATCAGCCACTTCTCTCGGAGCGCCAACTGTCTAACCTGCGACTCGCTCCTGTCGCATTCCCTGCGATATTAACAAAGTCGGCCGGAGTCGCCACTCAAGGGGAACTGGCTAGGAGTTGCGCGTGCAGCGAAAGTGCTCGACGGCACTTCGCTGCCGGCCGCCATCGGCTCACTCTGCGTTCGAACGCCTCAACCTCTTCGGCAGACGACGCCAATCTTCACAGGGGCGCTGCAGAAGCCAGTCGCCCACTGTATCAGCCTTAGCACGTGGCTGGTGATGCGAGACGCCTAGAGCATTCCGTCATCAGCTGCGCAATGATACTTGGCTGGATTCCGCGCTTCGCCGGTCGCCTGTCGTATGTTGGACGGCTGTGGTCGGTGGGCGTTCACGCCCCGGCTGCCGATCGCGCAAAAGACCACTGAAACCAATATCCGAAAGCTCAATGAAAGTTTCGACACTGTGGCGTCGCAGACAGCAGGCTTTGTTGCGTTCGCGTTTCTCTTCCTCCTCTCTTTCTCTCTGTCGCTGTCCCCCTACGCTTTCTCTCTCCATCCGCGCTCTATTTCTTGCCCTTTATCGCGCACTATATTGCCGTCTTTCATTTGCGCCGTAGTTTCTTCATCTCTCGCCGCTTCTATATTTTTTTCCACGCAATCTCCCGCTACTGGGGGCCCTATCCCAGTTATCTCCCCATTCATTTCTTCCCCTGCGTGTCTCTTTCTGACTCTAGAAGCAGTCTTGATAGTACGCGAGCCGCACGCTGCGAGTGCGCGCGGCGCGGCTTCGCAGTCCCGCGAGACGAGTCACGTGTCCATCTACGACGCTACTGGTCGACCTGCCGAAACGTCAACTTCCGGCTGGCGCTTACGCTGAGAGCGTCCATAATCGCCAGCCGCCGGCTAACGGTACCGCAAAGCATAGAAGCGCCCGCTCGGAATGGACTGCCAGCAGACGCCCGGATGTAAGATAGAAAAGCTGTTCAATGTGCGTGTAAAAGAATAATGCGAATGCACTAGAGCGGCTGAGCGACGGGGGGGGGGAGCCTTCCGTGCCAACGGCGCCTTGACAGATAAACTACGAGTGCCTTCAGAGCTGGCGACAGATAAAGCTTTTGCACTGATGATTGACAGTGCAAACGCGCTTCGACAATCGTACGCGGAAATGCAGATTTTGTTCATGCAGCCGACTCCGCCTCTCTATTTCCAGTCGTCCTTGGCCCTACTTCTTTCCAACACACTCTCCTCCTCACCTTGACCTCCCCCGCCAATTTAGCTTCCCATATAGACGCAAGTGTTTGAGCGCAAATATGGACGAACTTCTGCCATTGGGTTTTTAAGTGCTGTAGCACCTCTGCAGAGTGTCAGAGCGCTACGATGGAAGCAGGCAGGTTATAGTATTGCCGTTCTTGTCGGTTCAGCCCGCAGCTCATCCTTCGACCGTTGGCGAAGAAGCTTTTGGTGCGCAGGTCCTTGACTGCGAAATCTACCTCCGCATTTCTTACGAAACGACCTCGTCTGCTGCCAAACCTAACTCTTGCTTTCCAGCCGTTCTGTGCTGCTACGTCCGCGCTTCAGCAGCAGCTTCAGCAGGCATTCAGCAGTATTGTTTGTGGGTGTACAACATTACGACCGAGATACGAGATACACACTAAAAGCAGCAAGCTGCCTCGCAGTTGCCATATCAGAGCTGCACTTCTCGCCGACGTCTCACAGAGTCCCTCAATCGTGCAGCGGATCTTCTTCAAGGTCGTATGTCGCCCTCTTTCAGGTCCCTTCGTTCTCTGGCTCCAGCCTGCCTCAGATCTACTCAGATCTATATCATATCTACTGCCCTACCACGCTAAGCATCGTACCGCCAGCTCTTCTGACTCTAATCGTTTAGCTATGCCTCGAACGAGCCACAAATCCTTCGGAGAAGCGGCCTCTAGTTCGAATCCTCCGAAAGCCTGGAACTCACTACCAACTGGCAAAACGACATCCCATGACTTGAAGACATTTAAAAGAAGCTAAAATTGCACCTAATCCTCACAGCATTTGATGCGTCCCTGTGATTTGCCCTCTGTCTGCTTGCGTGGGCTGACACCGTGCATGCTACGGCTAACCTTATTTACATAATGAAACAGTGCATGATATCCCTAACCATGTTAGGCTAGTTGGCATGCATGCTATCACTAATCATTTGACCATGCCTCCTGTACAGCGTATTGTAAGTGCCTAGTTCAATTTAGTTCTGAGCGTGCTACGCAAACGTGTTATTATTATTAATAATTAAGTCCGAACGGCTCGTCACCTATTTCTTCAGACAATCTTCCAATGCTTCTCACGTTCTCGTACCGTCATACTAATGCCGTTAGCTGCTGCTGATATACCGAATGCCACTTGCCTTGCATGCCAAGAGACACTTTTCTAGCTTAACAGCCACCTCACCTCGTCTGGGCTTTACCAAATTGCAGACGAATCGTCGCAGACACAACAGTCCAATGGGAAAACTCGCCGGTGCATTGCCCGACACGTCAACAGTTCGTAGTTACTGTCACCGAGTCTCATCGCGCGTGGTCGACACCGAAGTCGCACCAGCAGTGCTCAGAGAGTGGGCCGTGGGACTCAGTCGTGTAACGCACTACCATTGAGCAGCTTGAACGCTACGCTTCCTCAGAAGAATGAGAGAGACATTCTCGGCCTCCCATTTAATTTCGCGCACTAACCGCCTGAGCTGTCTTCCTCATAGCGCTCGTGAACATCGGGCAAGTCGCCAGCATGAATTACGAAGGCTGCCGCTCCAGGTGACACTATAAATTCCTTTAGAGTGCCAGTCCGGTCATGCCCGTCATAGCGGATTTATTGGTAATGCGATCGTGAGTCAGACCAGCGAACTCACAGACCGAACGACCGTGTCTAATAAAGGGGTCGACGACGGAGAAGCTGGGAAGAGAGAGAGAGAGCGAGAAAGAGAGACATAGAGAGAGAGAGAGAGAGAGAGAGAGAGAGAGAGAGAGAGAGAGAGAGAGAGTGAGAAAGAGAGAGACATAGAGAGAAAGATCGAGAGACATAAAGATATAGATATAGATATAGATAGAGATAGAGATAGAGAGAGAGAGAGAGAGAGAGAGAGAGAGAGAGAGAGAGAGAGAGAGAGAGAGAGAGGGAGAGAGAGAGAGCGTGAGCGGCACGAGAAAATGCCCGGCTCAGAAGGCGTTAGATGAGAAGTAGTACGTGTGCACGTAGTGCAGTGAGGTGCAGTGTGTGCATAGTGTGCCGTTGTGCTGGCTTACAAGCCGTTTAACTGCCGTGCACATCGCTGCGAGCGGAAGCTGCACGGACTGTTTTTTTAATTGTCAAACTTCGATGGCAGCGGCTTGCGTGCGGTCGCTGACATTGACCTGACTGGAGGAGTAGTAGCTGACAGCTTGCGGCGAGGGTGGTGGTTGCCATTAAGAGTACCGCCCCCCCCCCCCCGCCGTTCGCACCCCCAGCCTCAGTGTGAAGGGCGTGGAAAGAAAAGAACCGTAATTGCGGGGGCGAAGGAATGTCAGCAAGTCGTCGGAGATAGTCTTGTCACCAAAGAGCTATCAGCGAAAGGCTGTCGTCAAAGAATAGCGGCAGCCAACGATAAGGTTGACCAAGATTTGTCGCCCGGCCGCCTGCCCTCTCACTTTTACGATCCAGCCTGAACCCGACGTGCAGATCCGCTTAGGGTTTCGTCGCAAATCCAGCACTGTCGTAATAGCACCGGTCCCATCGCTCCTCATGCGAGGTAATGCGCCCGCCATAGAGCGCCCTAGTCCAGGCCCAAAAGGCGCCATCTCGCGTAGACCATGGCGAATCGGCGGAGATAGGTGCCCGCCAGTGCGGCGGCTGTTCTTCCGCCTAGCGTCCGAGAGGCACGCGCATTTGCAGTCAGCCCTTCGCAAGCAGTCAGTCGTCAGTCAGTCATGCTGCGAGCGCTCGCTTCTGCGTAGAGGCACCGATATTGTGAGGCGCTGCACTCGACTGCGACAGCCGGTGTGCATCGAAGGTCGTCCCTCGAGCAACTCCAGCTGCTGCAATTAATGGCTAAGCAACTGCAACGCTCGCTGAGCTATACTAGTTGACTGCAGCTCCTCGGTGGAGAGGAGGAGGAGGAGGAGGAGGAGGAGGAGGAGGAGGAGGAGGAAATTCAAACTCCAACTGTTGCCGTCTCCCCGTGTTATGCCAGTAGAATAATTCTTCACGGTAAAGGCCATTCTAGCACTTGCATTCTCTCGAACTCGCAGCTCGATTCTCGCAGCCCGAAGAGCTCTCCTCGAGCGCCGTCCATGCGCGAATTCTGAGCGGCAGCGGCAGCGGGCAGCTGCGACGGCGCTTCCTTCTTATATGCAATGCACGTGGATTCACTTGAGAGGACATTTCTACCTCATTACTCTGAGCCTATGCAGCGAGCATGCAGTAATGCAACGATGGGTATCGTGCGAAAATTTGCCGCTAATGCAGATTCCCAGAAGCCATCTACGGTAACGGCTTTCTTCCTCCGAATGTCGGTATACTAATGGCAATTACATGCTAATTCCCATAAATTGATGGCATAAGATCATGCATGGATGCATAATATCATTCCACTCGCACGAGCGAACACCCGCAAATGGCTGCCGCACAATGCTCTGGCTCATCTGCCGATATTCTGCTAATGCTGGAACCTCTAGCGCTGCTGCTGCTGCTGAGCACCTGCAACCTCGTGCTCGCCTGGTTGCTGCTGTCTTGGTTGAGCAGCACCAAATGGTGCTGCTCAACCAATGGTACCGGGTTAGACCGGTCCGTGCCACCTGGTACTATAGTTGGTAGATGCGGAAGCTAGCTGTTGTCTGTCGTGAGCGTCGCAGTTGCCATATCACACCACTTCTCGCCGACCTGCACTGGCTCCCAGTCAAGCAACGCATTGACTTCCAGGTTTTGTCGCTCTCTTTTAGGTCCCTTTATTCTTTGGCTTCAGCCTATCTCTCAGATCTACTCCCCCACCAGGCTAATCATCGTGCCGCCCGCTTTTCGGAATCTAATTCATTTACCCATACCTCGCAGGAACTTCAAATCCTTTGGAGACCGTGCCTTTAGTTCGTAAGCTCCCAAAGCATGGGGCTCACTTCCGACTTGCGTCACGACATCTCCTGACTCGACGACTTTTAAAAAGAAACTAAAAACGTATCTATTTATCACAGCACTTAGTAAGTCCTTGTGATTCATCCTTTACGTGCTTATGGGCGCTGACACGGTGCATGCTGCCACTAACCACACTTGCATGCTGACCCAGTGCATGTCACCCCTAACCATATTATGCTTTTTATCATTGAGCATGCTACCACTAACCATTCGATCGTCCTTTCTTTGCAGCAAATATAAGCACCTAGAAAGAAATTGAGTTACCTGAGGGCGCTATATACAATGCATCGTTACTATCGTTATTGATTTCAGCGACAGAAAAAGACTTCCCCTGGAGGGCTACAAATGGCCGCGAGCGGGAGACCACTTGCCCTACTAAACCTTAAGAAAGAAGCCGACGGCGCGAGCGACGCCGAGCCGCGCATTTCGGCGGCTTGCATTTCGGCGGCTTGCATTTCGGCGGCTTGCATTTCGGCGGCTTGCATTTCGGCGGTGTGAGGCGAGTGCTCGAATGCCACGACTCGAGTGTCGCGAGACTGAGCGACCTAACGAGCCAGCTGCTCAGAGCCGAGCGGAGCCGACGGCATTGCGAATTCGTCGCCGAGAAACGCGCGCGCACGCACGCCAAGCATCCGGGCGGATTTTCATGGGGCGCGGGATTCGTCGCAAGCGGCGAGCCTCATTGTCGAGCCTCATTTTCATTGACAGAGAGGGACGGAGAGAGCGGCGGCGGCGGCGGCAGCGCACGCGCGAAGAGGCAGCGCTCCTCCTCCCTCCTCTGAGGCGAACGGAAACGCGCGCGGCGGCGGCGGCTGCGCCGATCGGCAAAGCCGACGCCTGCAGCTACGATGTCGTCGCGTCGGCGTGCGCACTGCGCACTTTCATCGCCATTTTCCTCTAGCTCTCGTCCGCGTCCGGCCCGATCGATCGCTTCTGCGCCACTCTTGCGTACTTTGCGGGGGCGGCGGCGTCTGACCAATCGTTAGCGTCCACGCTCCCGACTCTCGCGCTCGTTCGCTCGCTCGTTCGGTACGCTCGCTTTCACACCGTTCCGCATCCGACATCGACACGCTCCGCTTCGCTCTGTCGCTCGACGGACGCGCGCTCGCTCGATTGCTTCTGTGCACGAGCGTTTCGCGGAGCAGTGCGCTAGGCTGCATCCACCGCCGGTCTCGCGATATTGAGCGTGATCGGTGCACTTTTCGGAGTCGAGGCATCGATTTCCCAGAGGGCGGCTGCGGCGGCGTGCGCACAAGCGCGAATGCGAGCGGGTTTTTGTGAATGGACCTCTTCAGCTGCGTCCGTTCACCGGAGCACGGCTCTGTCCTTCGGCAGGTCGAGCATCGCCTGCCAAAGCTCCGCTTTCGCGCGTGAGGGCAGCGCGTCCGCCGCCGGCGTCAACTGAATAGGCCGCGAACTGGGCCGGGTGCTGAATTGGCTGCACTCTCTCCGACGTTGTCGGAGCGCCGCGCTAGACGCTCGCCTCAGCGAGCAACGTCGCGTGGCGTGCCGTCGGCGCCTTAATGCAGTGCAGAGGCCGCGTTCGCATCGCTCGAGCGACGATTTGCACGGCGCCGCTCGTGGGAGTGTGCCTGCTAATAGTTTTCGTAGCGCCGCGAGCGAAGTTAATCTCGATGCGGGCACTTTCGCCGCCGGGCTCGAGCCCACGACCTTAGCCGTAAAAGGTGAGCGCCTTACCGCTGGGCCAAACCAGGGGAAGCCCTCGGGTGCATCACAGGAGGAGGGGACGGCGCTCCTGGGAACGGGAGGCGAAAGGGCGGCAAGCGCCGAGGACTTAATTCGCGGCCGCCGCCGTACGGAGGCCGGTGCGCGCGGGCGGCCCGAGGTGGCAGTTCCGGCTCGCGCAGGTGAATGGAAAGCGCGTCTCACCTTCGGCGGCTTTCTCTTAATGGCGCAACGTGCGTCACCCGTGCCAACGCGCTGAAATAGCTTGTATTTAGCCGCGAGCTCGGTGGCCAGATAATGAATGCAAAGCAGGAAGGTGACACAACGAACCAGTGTTTTGCAAAGCGTCGCCGACAAAGAGCTGGCGAGCGCAATCGTTAATGAACCGATTAACACCGGCAGCAGACAATGGCCGGCAATTAGAAAGTCGTTGTTTTTTAATGCGTGAACGCGCCCCGGATAAAGCAGTCGACGACGCTTTAGCTCGCCGCGCAGAGAGGTCGGCACGCTTTCGGTTTCGGTCGCGTAACCCGAACGCACCGCCGCAACTGTGACAATCACCCGATGTCGTCGGCCGACGGGCCGGTCAGTCCTACCCGCCGTACGACGTCGGGCGCTGCGGCCACAGCGATGCTGCCACGACTGGCAACCGGCTCGTCGGGCTGTCGAGCACCGCTCTCCCGCTCTCGCGCCATCCACCACTGACCTCTTTCTGGGCGGCGTCGGCGCTGAGTGAGCCAAGTGCGCGCACCTGCGCCGACCGACCGGAAGAGATGGCAGCTCTCGGTCGGCCGACCCGGCGCCTCGTCTGCGGGCGATCGCGCGTCAATCGAGTCGTTCTCGCTTGGCGGTGGCGAAGGGGATGCGAGGGTTACATGCGTCCGAGCTGCATTCGCGGCGGCGCGAGACAAACTTCCGCCGGCGTTCGGCATTTTGAAGCTCGTCGAAGCCGCCGCCGTCACTCGGACCGTCCGTCCGACGGCGGCAACTCTTTCTTGGCGCTTTGCATTTGCTGCAAAGAGAAACGCGATTGAATGGTGAGTAATATCATGCCTGATAAACAACAAGAACAAAATGTTTAGGGGTAACACGCACAGGGTCAGCATGCAAGTGTGGTTAGTGGCAGCATGCAATAGTGTCAGTGCTCATAAGCCCATAAAGAACAAATCGCATGGACCCACTAAATTCTGTGATAAATAGATGCGCTTTTAGTTTCTTTTTGAGTGTGGTCAAGTCAGGGAATGTCGTGACGTAAATTGGAGGTGAGTTTCAGGCTTTGGGAGCATACAAATTAAAGGCAAGATCTCCAAAAGATTTGAGGTTTGTACGAGGTATAGGTGAACAGTTAGATTCCGAAAAGTGGGTGATACGATGCTTGGCCTGGTGGGGTAGTATATCTGAGAGATAGGCTGGAGATAAAGAATAAAGTGATTTAAAAGTGAGCGACAAAACCTTGAAGTCGATCCGTTGCTTGACTGGTAGCCAGTGCAGGTCGGCGAGAAGTGGTGTGATGTGGCAACTGTGACGCTCACGACAGACAAGCCTAGCTGCAGAGTTTTGCACCAGCTGTAAGCGCCTGATTGCATATGCGGGTAGGCCAGCAAGCAGTAAATTACTGAAGTCAAGACGGGATGTCAGAAATGCATTGACCAACTTAGATGTGGTATTCTTATCCAAACGAACCCAAATTTTTTCCATATTATGTAGCTGAAAGTAGGCTGGTGTCATAGATTGCTCAATAACAACATAGTAAGGCTAGGGGTGACATGCAAAATGTCAGCATGCAAACATGTTTACCGGCAGCATGCATAATGTCAGCACGTAAAGAGCAAATTATACGGACCCACTAAATGCTGATAAATAAAAAGATGGATAAAAAATAGATACATACATTAAAAGATAGATATATTGGATATATATGTATATATTTTTAATCTATAGATCTATCTCTCTATCTATCTATCTCTCTATCTATCTATCTATCTCTCTATCTATCTATCTATCTATCTATCAATCTATCTATCTATCTATCTATCTATAGACAGATAGATGGATAGGCAACTAAATAACAGCCGCCGAGCTGGTTTGGTCCAGCGGTTAAGGTGCTCGCCCAGACCAAGGTCTTGTTGAGGTCGTGGGCTCGAGCCCCGAGGCATCAGTGAAGTGCCTGAATAGAGATTAGGTTCTCTTGGGGCGCTATACAAATGAATTATGTTTATTTATATTTAAATAGATTTATTTGATGAAAGTAGAAAAGCAGAGACAGCTAAAGATGGAGACTTGGTTAGAGTGGAAAGGAGAGAGAGAGAGAGAGAGAGAGAGAGAGAGAGAGAGAGAGAGAGAGAGAGAGAGAGAGAGAGAGAGAGAGGGCCCGAGAAATAGAGTGGAGGAGAGTTAGAGAGAGAGAGAGAGAGAAGGGAGAGAGAGAGAGAGAGAGAAAGAGAGAGAGAGAGAGAGAGAGAGAGAGAGAGAGAGAGAGAGAGAGAGAGAGAGAGAGAGAAGAGAGAGAGAGAGAGAGAGAGAGAGAGAGAGAGAGAGAGAGAGAAGAGAGAGAGAGAGAGAGAGAGAGAGACAAGAGAGAGAGAGAGAAGAGAGAGAGAGAGAGAGAGAGAGAGAGAGAGAGAGAGAGAGAGAGAGAGAGAGAGAGGGCCCGAGAAACAGAGTGGAGGAGAGTTAGAGAGAGAGAGACAGGAGAGAGAGAGAGAGAGAGAGAGAGAGAGAGAGAGAGAGAGAGAGAGAGAGAGAGAGAGAGAGAGAGAGAGAGAGAGAGAGAGAGAGAGAGAGAGAGAGAGAAGGAGAGAGAGAGAGAGAGAGAGAGAGAGAGAGGGCCCGAGAGAAATAGAGAGAGGAGAGTTAGAGAGAGAGAAGGAGAGAGAGAGAGAGAGAGAGAGAGAGAGAGAGAGAGAGAGAAGAGAGAGAGAGAGAGAGAGAGAGAGAGAGAGAGAGAGAGGAGAGAGAGAGAGAGAGAGAGAGAGAGAGAGAGAGAGAGAGAGAGAGAGAGAGAGGGCCCGAGAAATAGAGTGGAGGAGAGTTAGAGAGAGAGAAGAGAGAGAGAGAGAGAGAGAGAGAGAGAGAGAGAGAGAGAGAGAGAGAGTGTGTGCTCGAGAGATAGTGTGACAGTGCAGCGGTGCTCTTCCCTTATTCATCTACGTCTGCAGCTACTGCGTTTGCTCCTGCGGCCGCGCCGAGCTGGCTGCGCGTTAAGCGATCGTCATTCAAATCGGCTAGTGGCCGTCATCTCTCGTGATCTGTCGTGCCGCAGCGATGGGCACCGACTGCACCGGTGAAGGCAGGCAGCACGCACGGACGGAAGCTTCTTCGGTAGCCTCGACCGCTGTCGCCGCCGTCGCAAGCCAGTCTGGCAGCGTTGCAGCCGCCCCGAATCTTCACCTTGGTCGTTTTGACCAGGTGCAAGACTCGGATCTTGACTTAAGCGCTGAAAGAGAAGTCCCATTCGCTGAGGCAGCACGAGGCTGCTCGGAGCCTCGAGCAATCCGTGCCCGCAGCTCACTGCGCCCAGCTTCCGGCGATGGAGGAGAGAGGGAGAGAGAGAGCGCAGCGTGTGCTGGCCTGCTCAGGGAAGCACAAAGCGCGTTCGCGCATTCAGCGACCAGCCGGTGCGACCGCGCGCAGTGCGGTATTTGCCTAAGCGACAGCCTTAGCGACTCCAGTTCGTGATGGCACACTAGGTAAGGCGGTTGCTTTCACGACCTCGTTCCCACATTGTGGGTTCGTGTCCTGCGGTGGGTGATTCTTTATCGCCACTGCAAGCGGCGGTGATAGCCGTAAAGGCTCTTCTGTCGCTATACAAAAAGAGGCTGCTCAATCAGCGAAGTATTCTTTTTTTTTAGCACTGTGGCCCTAACTCTAAGGACTCTTCGAGAGAAGCGTCGGGAGTTTTCTGGCGAAAGCGAGCAGCTTCCGAGTGCTCTACTTTCTGCCTTGGCATTCGCACGGTAACGAATGCGGATGATGTGGCTAATATAATGGCCACTAACCACATTTGCATGCTGACCCTGTGCATGTCACCTCTAATCATGTTATTCATTTTGTTTGTTTTTCAAGCATGATTTTACTTATCATTCAATTGCATTTCCCTTTGCAGCAAATGTAAAGCGCCTAGAAAGAGATTAAGTTCTCTGAGGGCACTTTATCAAGTACATTATTATTCTTATTATTGTTAATAGTCGACCGAGCTCCGCAAGGCGCTCAAGTAATTCGTCCTTCACGTGCTTACGCGTGCTGACACTGTGCATGCTGCCGCTAACCACACTTGCATGCTAACCCTGTGCACGTCACCCCTAACCGTGTTATTTATGCTGCTCATTAAGCATGATATTAGTCACCACTCAATGGTATTTTCATTTTCAGCAAATGAAAAGCACCCAGAAAAAGATTGAGTTCTCTGAGGGCACTTTATCAAGTGCCTCATTATTATTATTAAGTATCAAGAGTGACCCACTCCGCCAGTTCGCGATTCCAGCTTGCTGACTGGGCGCGCCAGCAGTCGCTTGCTGCAGCGATGCGTTCATTTGGGCGCCGCTGCGACGCGGCGGCGCGTCCTTCCTCTTTTGCTTTGCTCGCCTGTAGAGCACAAGTCACCTGCTGCTCGCTCCTTTGCATTTGGACGAGCGGACAATCAATTTCGCGTTACCATCCAATCGCGTCTTACTTCTAGCTCTTGAAGTTTCGGTCGGGCAAAGCGAAAGAGCATAGCATGGCGGCTCAGATTCTCTCTGCCCGCTTACATACAGCGCGGGGCACTCATGCAGCGCGTATTCTGCATATAAAGAATACTACTGTAAACATAAGCCATACGTAAATATACGTATTTATTTGTACTTGTCAACATCCGCTACATCTACCCACTCAAGTGTCGTATTATCCCTTTGTGTCTTCATTTTCTCTTAGCAGTTGTCCCGCTTGTCGTCATCTCCATGCTCGCCCCGTCTCCAAGAATGTATCTCCAGCGCCATCTCTATACGGCTTTCAAACGAGTTTTCCATCCCACATCTCTCCCATCGTGTTTTTATCGCTATGGTCTATAAGAGAAGGTCGCATGCAGTACTCAGAGACTCACCTGAAACCGATGGACTGCTACCCGCTGGCAAGCTCACTAGAGAAAGCGGTGATTCACTGTACGGTCATCATTGCGCCATTGCCGTCGTGCAGCCCCCGCAGGCGCCGCCGCTGCCACACGCTCACGCAGCCGCTCTCCAGTTACTAATCCGCACTTTATGCGGTGGCGGCGACGAGTGTCTGAGGTCGCGAGCTATCGCCGCAGCAGGCGATCGCGCCGAGAGCCGGCGAACGCGACTCGCTGTACGAGGCGGCGGCGGCAGGTGTAGCGGCGGCGGCGGCAGCGGCGGCGGCGGTGGAGGTTCGCTGCTATAGTAACCGGCCATAGTACAGCGCCGCCGTAGGCCGGTCGAGCGACTAGTCATTATTAATAGTCGCCACTCCCCACCGATTCTCCAGGTCTCTCGTCAGTCGATAAATAGTGGATTATCTCCTGACGTAATTCTACGTAACATTTGCGAGTCGGCTGCTCCAAAAACCGCAAGGCTGACGAGTGGGTTCTGGCTGGTTAGTTACCGTTACATAAAAAAGGGCAGCCGATTTAACAGCCTCATTGATATGGCGGCAGAAGAGCCTTCGCGGCCATCACCACCTCTTGCAACGAGCAATAAGCGATCGACCGGTGGAGGACTCGAACCCACGACCCGGATCGCGAAGAGCGAGCGCCCTTACCCCGAGGCTAAGACCCGGGGCTGAGCGCTAAGCTTGAGTCGATTGCGGCGCGCGATCGTGTCTATCTATCTGAGTGCATTTCACTCAGCACAGACGAAAACTGCGAGGAGCAGTTGAAGCAGGCAAAATTGGCTTTGAGAAAGCAAGCGAAGCACCGAGCGCCGACGGTTTTTCCAGAGTCGTCGAGCGAGCATTGTTTGAGTCGGCTAGTCAGTCAGAGCGCGGCGTTTTCCCGCGGCAGACGCCGCGAAACTCTCGGCCAGTCGCAGTCGTCGGCGCCGGCGTAGTCAGGCCAAAGCGCGTCGACGGGCGAGACCGAGCCCGAATGCGCGCGTCAGGCCGGAGCGCGCGCGCGCGCGTTTCATCGTGGCTCTCGCGCACCGCCCCAAGCAGGGCGCGACTACGAGTAGACTGAGAACGGCGTCGGTGGCAGCGGCGGCGGCGGCGGCGGCGGCGGCGGCGGCGGCGGCGGCGGCGGCGGCGGCGGCGGCGGCGGCGGCGGCGGCGGCGGCGGCGGCGGCGGCGGCGGCGGCGGCGGCGGCGGCGGCGGCGACGGCGGCGGTGGCGAAGGCGACCGCGGCAGAGAGTCGGCCACTAGCAGCCTCGGCGCTCACGAATCAGCGAGGCGCTGATGTACATCTCACACAATAGATAGATAACGCTGGAGTTTGGGTTTAGGGCGGAGGAGCGGAGTCTCTCTCTCTCTCTCTCTCTCTCTCTCTCTCTCTCTCTCTCTCTCTCTCTCTCTCTCTCTCTCTCTCTCTCTCTCTCTCTCTGTGCAGGCGCTTTGCTCGAGCCGGCGGGCCCGGCGGCCGATTCGAGAGGCCGCGCACGCTTCGAGCGAGGCTTGGGTCGGTCGCGTCGCGTCGGCTGCGAGTGGACGCCGTGGTGTGCCGTCGGTGCAAGAGATCTACGACCAGCCGATGGAATCAGCTGGCGCAGTGGCGTCAGATGCCGACCGCGTCAAGCGTGAGTTTCGCGCGCGCAGTGCGCCTTTGCCTGTTTCAGCTGGCACTGCCGCCCCTGCCGGAGCGCGGCGAAGGCGCGGTCCTCTTCTGGACGGACCCTCTTAAAGCGACGACGCCTGCGAGCATTGAAGGCCGAGCTCTAGCGTTCGTGCCGCCGACTGGAGGGGACGCACGAACCGCCGCCGCGGAACGTCTGAGCGGACGGCTCGCTGTCCCCGAGGGTAGCGTCCACTTAAAATTGGACGCACCCTTCCCATGGGATGTAGTGGTGGGCGGTACTTACCGCCCACCACTGCATCCCATCGGGCCGGCGGTCGACGGCGAGCCCATTGCTACCCCTTTCACATAAACCCGATTTTTTACATAAGTATGCCGACCGACTTGCTGTAAACGGCCTACTAGATTGGAGGTGTTAAGAAACGAAAGCACCCCCGGTGGCGTAGAGCGCTATTGCAATGGCTAATGGGCATTAAGCGAAGGGGTTGTAGGAAGCGCATCTGTTCTAGCGGTACCGCATTGATACCCCGTACAAACCTCAAATCCTTTGGAGACCGTGCATTTAGTTCGTATGCTCCCAAAGCCTGGAACTCCCTCCCGACCTGCATCAGAACATCCCCTGACCTGACCACATTTAAAAAGAATTTAAAAATACAATTATTTAGGACAGCATTTAGTGGGTCCCTGTGATTCGTCCTTCATGTGCTTATGCATGCTGACACTGTGCATGCTGCCACTAACCACATTTGCATGCTGACCCTGTACATGTCACCCCTAACCACGTTATTCATTTTGTTTATTTTTCAAGCGTGATTTTACTTACCATTCAATTGCATTTCCATTTGCAGCAAATGCAAAGCGCCTAGAGAGAGATTAAGTTCTCTGAGGGCACTTTATCAAGTGCATTATTATTATTATTGGTTGGTAGTTCTTCCCAAACGGTTCCATGGCCATGGCTGTCGCACTGCTTCGGCCGCCTTGCACGCACTCACTTTTGGGTCCCGTAAATGCTGAAGGCTCGGCGCCGAGCTGGTTTGGCCGAGCGGTAAAGGCACTCGCCACGAGCAAGGTCTGGCTGAGGTTGTGGGCTAGAGCCCCGAGGCATATGTGAAGCGCCTGAATAGAGATCGAGTTCTCTTAGGGTGCTATATAAATGAGTTGTATTTTATAAATGGGTAAACATTTTCATGCACACTCTGCCGACACTGGAGATTCATATAGAGGAAGATAGCCGGTCTCTGCGCCGTTGCGCCACGCCTCGTGCGTGCATTCGTTTGCAGACAAGGATAGCGGTGTGCAACGGTGGGTAGCCGGTGTGCAGCGGCGCGTGGTAATTGGCCGCGGCCGTCGCCGAGGCTCGCCGTCCGGCGGCCGATCGATGTCCGCGCCGGGGCCGTGAACTCGCTCGCGACGCCCCGTCAGATGCAACGGCGGAATGTCGAGTCGCGTCGGCTGCCTCAGATGCTTTTTTTTTGTGATTTTGTGGGCGTTAACCGCATCGAGCTACGTCGGACGATTCAGAGATTCGCCGAGAATTTCGCATGAGAATTCGCCGAGAAGCGCTCGAGCGCCCGAGCTCGATTCAATTCGCAGTGCCGTCGAGGCAGCCGCCTGCGGAACCGCTACCCCGGCGATCGCTCGCTGGCAGCGACTCGGCGCGCGCGCGCGTCTCTCAGACGCGGCGGCGGCTGCGGCGAGCGAGCGAGCGATCGGCTAGGAGCGGCCACCGAGAGCCGCTGCCGCCAGCGAAGCGATCGGGCCGGCACTCCGCATCCACCGGAAGCGTCCCGCGATGCGCGCGCTCGTCCTGTTCGACGGGCGTCGCCGCGTGACTTGCGAGCGAGCGGGCGGAGCGGGCGGAGCGGTCCGCGGAGAGGAATTAGCTGGCTTAATTAATGCAGCACCCCGATGCTACCGCTAATTAGCCGAGCGCGATAGCACAGATCACAGTTTGGTAACTCGATCAAGAGCGCGTCGCGCGCCGCGCGATCGATGGAGCCACCCCCCAAGCACCAAGGTCGCGTCTAGAGGTCGTGCGCTGCCCGGGTGGTGACTCGCGTGCGGCTCGCCCACGCACGGCCGCGGTGGCCGCCGCCGCCGCCAAAATCGAAGCCGCCGCCGGACATGCGCGAGGAACTAGCTGCTAGCGGACGCTCCGCGTCGTCCGAGGTGTTACTACGGATTCTAGCGGTCCGGTGCAGCTGAGTCGCTAGGGTGCGACGGCGCGCGCCAATCGCAGTAATCCGAATGTTACGCTCCGTCGCTGCTCTTGCGCTACGACGAACTATATAGCCGATCGCTTGCAGGCTGCTTTGCGAGGCCGCCGCCGCAAGCCAGTTAAATCGGTGACTAGGTAACGCGTGAAACTACCTCGCACACAGCCTCTCTGTCGCTTCCAAAGCCGCCGCGCTGCCTCCGTTCGCTATGGCCTCTCTTTGGGCGACGAGCGTCGGACTCTTCCCGACTCACTCGACCGATGGCCGCACCGTTAGGCGGCGCGATGGACGATCTCCCGGCCCTCGCGCCGGCTGCGGGTACCGAGCGCGCCAGGCAGGCGACAGACGTCTCGGCTCCGGCGGGAGCCGGCTCGAGGAGTCGAGGAAACGCGAGACGCGCTACGAAGAGCCAAGAGCGGCGACGGCTCGGCGAGAGCGCCGAGAGCGCCGCGCCGCGGCGCTCCGCCGCGCCGGCGTTGCGGCGTGGCGGAGCGCGCCTGCGCCGAAGCGACGGCAGCGAAGAGGAGTCGAGACCGTCTGAACGTGCGCTCTAGGTCGAGGGCGCGGCGCGCCGACCAATTTGTCGGGCGCTACGGCAGCGCCGCGGGCTTTCGTCGGAGAATTTAAAGGCGGCGAGCTTGGCTGCCGACGCGGCGCGCGCAAGCGCGGCGCCCGTCCTCGCGCGCGGCGCCAAGCGCACAGTCTGCCGGAGATAAGCGGACGCTAGCCGATGGAGCCGACGCAGCGGCCGCTGCGTTCGGGAGCGCGCGGAGCGGAGAAACGGCCGTAGGGGCGACTTGCTCGTACGGAGCCGCAATACGGGGCGTCGGCAGGTGTGCACGCTGCAGCGATCGAAGGCAGGGAGGCTGTGGACGCTGTCCGGCTGCCCCGGCCGCAGACTATGCAACAAGTCGCAAGGATCGCTAGATCGCGAAGGCCACGAGTTTAACCCTAGGCTAGTGTTGACAGCATCGGAGAGCGAGCGGAATTCACGATGGCGACGATGCGGCCTCGGCGGTTTTCAATGACGCGCTCGGCGTCCCTTCGCGCCGCTTATAGGCCGCCGCGGCGGCGGTGGCGGCGTACGGTGGCGTAATTAAGTCTCGCGGGGGTTCGTCTTTGTTCCGACTCTGGCGGCATCCCATTCTGCTGGCTTGCTTTGAGCGACGGACGTCTCGGCCGCCTCTGTTGGACGACGGTGGAGCTGCCTCAGTCGCCAGCTGACCTGGCCACGTCAAGGATTCAATGGAGTTTCTCGCGCGCTTACGCGGAGCAAGCTCGGCTACCCACGCGCGAGCGTTAACGGCGGCAGGACCAAGCCCGAGGTCGACGTGTCAGCAACGTCTCCTGGGGGGTCTCGTAATTGTTTTCGCCGTCGAGATTCCCGCCGATGCGACTGCGCTCGGCACGGACGGCGAATCCTGCGAAATCCGCCCCCCCCCCCAAGTCGTCGCGCATTCGCCACCACCCGCCTCGCGTCCGCGCGCTCGGGCCCGAAGCGACGAAGCGACGCGCGAAGGGACGCTCGAGCGGACTTCGCGCCCACTTCGCAGGCTTGCTTTTGCCCCAAGCAGCGCGCCGTCGCCGCGGCTAGGGCCCGCGTGCGCCCGCTCGTAGCCGGACGCGCGGCCGCATCAGCAGCAGCAGCAGCAGCCCGGAATCTTCGGTAAAGTTGGCGAGCGCGAGCGGCAACTGCATTCTGCCGCTCGTTGAAACACGCGCTGGAAATCCGCTAGATGGCCGGCGCGCTTCGCTAGTCGAGGCGTCGCTATCGGATTCGGTCGCGTCCGCGTCCGACAGCGGCGAGGCTTCGTGCGCCTCCGCGGTCGCCGTCCGAGCTGCGCCGCTGTCGCGCACCGACGCCCAGGCGCGGAAGTCACAGAGCGCGTCCTGTTCGGGCGAGCCCCCCTCCCCCCCCAACAGTCCGAGGTGCGACTCTGCCCACCCCCACCCGCCTGGACGGAGCGCTGCGCGCACTGACGTTCGCTACGCAGGACGATGCGCGCGCGATGCGGCAGCGTGACTGAGGCGGAGCGGCCATGCCCGACGCGCTCCTTGACCGAGCGGAAGTTTCTTTTCGTCTCCCTCATGTTATGCAACGCATCTCCGTCCGTAACTTCGCTAAGCCACGAGTACTAAGGTTGTCGCGCTGGAGAGTTTCCTATGGCGCACTCTGAAAACCTTGGCGGATTTTGGTGAGCATGTAAGCTGCCTGTCAGCCGCCGACGCTACACTCTCAGCGTTGCTGCCGTGCGCTCGCATCCGTGCGCACGATCGAGCCCACACGTTTAGCGTTCAGAGCTTCTTACATAATTGCCGTTATCCTAAACTAGCTCTTCTTTCATAAGGTTAGTGGCATTCAAGCTGAAAGTGACTTGCGAGCGCTAATGCATTCTGCGGTACATATGTACAGTACATATACCTGTACCTGCACAGGTATGTGCATGCAGCTGTAAAGTGCAGCATGGAATTAATACAATTTAATAACTTTGATCTCCAGTGCTTTTAATTCTCACTTGCCGCAAGTCAAGCCGTTGGCCAGCTTTGGCACAGGGCGAGCTGCTTACCTTTAGCAATCGACGTCTCGGGCTCGAGCCCTATGGTGTATGTAAAGCGCCTAGAAAGAGAGTAAGACCTCGTGGGGCGCGATACAAATAAATTGCATGTAAGTCTACATATTTAAACTGGCGCGATGCTATGCAGTTTTCCCTAGCGTTCCAGACCGAGACGACAATCGCCCCATACCTGCGGTCACTTTCTCCACTGCGCAAGCGCAAGTCTGTCGGCTACCGCGCGGGTACCGAAAGAGGCTTAGGCTTGGAGTTCGCTAGATAAATTCTCCTGCGTAACGCCCACGCCCACTACTAAGTCTTTGTGGCTTTGAGGAGTTGCAGGCTGAGATGCATTAACTTACATTGCCGACGTCGAAGGCTCAGCATCCGTCGTCGCTGCACTCTCGGTGAGCTCTGAGCGCTTGATGGCGCACGACCTGCTCCTGCTGCAGCGCCGGCTCTCGCTGTACAGCGCAGAGCAATACGAGCGGCCGCTGGCTGCCGCCGCCGCCGCTCTGCGCAGGAAGTTGCGTCGCCGCCCGCCGGAGAATGTCGGGCGGACTTGCGAAGACGACGCCTGTGACGATGCAACTGCGCCGCTTCGACGACTGGCGCCTTAAGATATCGGCGGCCCAGTTGCCCGTAAGCCTAGCTTCGTGTGGACTCAGATATCTGACCCTCGTCGCCCAGGTAATTGAAGTCGCAAGTAGCTCGGCTATGACGCAAAACAGCATTTTCTCTGCAGACGCCGTTTAGCTGCTGCCGACCTGAAAGAGGAGTGGCTGATTACCAGAGCGAGGCGCATCCTTCTGTGGACGATAGCTAGAAGGCTAGTCTACTGATGAATTCTCAGGGATTCTTGCCTAGGACGTGGAAGAGCTTGTTACTTATCGTAGCTTGCGTTGCTTTGGCGCGACCATTCCTCGCTCGATAAAACGCAGCCCTTGCGTCTCACTGCCTTTTGCAGCGCCCAATACTGATTCCTACTCGCTCTCCCTTTTTCTCGTGGGGTTGTCGGCGAACTGCGAATCGTCCATGATTTGTACTTAATTGACGCTGTGAAAGTGGACTCTGCGTGCCTTCCGGCTGGCTGGTAGGTAAAACAGTAGGACCCTAGTTTCTGCGACTATTTCCCACCTGCCATTTGCTGAGACTCCATGCAAACCTCTAAAGAGCTACGCCTTATACGGACGAGCGATTGTTTAATTGTTTTTGTTGCTCGCAACATCATAATTTTTTCTATAACTGGGTCAAACTGTTGAGATGGCTTGAGTTCTAGCGCAGCGCCGCCCGAGCGGGAATGCGAAGTGCCTAGAAAGACACCGAGTTCTCCGAGGGCTCTATGCAAATAAATGCATCACCATCCTTATTATTATATCAAGCGCTATACAAATTCGTAAAACGCTGGGGTACCTTATCGTAAAGGTAGGTTATGAATGCAGAGGTATCATTTGCGGTTGCTGAGTTTTAAGGATTAGGAACGTGCTGTGTCTGAGCTTGTGGTCTTTGCTAGTCAGTCAGCTGTTCTCTGACGCCCGGTGCCTGGCAGCTGTTCTGTAGGCGCGAGTTAGGCAGCTGAGTCGTACTCTAAGCATCTAACTGTGAATTTTGCTCTAAGGCTGGCACCGTACGCCCGTGCGTGACCCTCCGCGACTGTCGAATAAACTCCTCTACTTACGCTATGGATGAGGAGTTTCTATATATACGAAGGTACGAGTGCTCTTTATTGCCGCCGCATTCCGTTGCCGTCTGCACACCGGCGTCTATCGGTGCAGCGCGTACGCGTCGTTAGCTGCGATCCAGGACCCACGCTTAGCCTGTATTTCTGAAGCGTCGGAACGCACTGCGGCGCCGTTACGAGCGCCGCAGTGCCGCCGAAGTCGCGTTTAGGACAAAAGCGTCCGCCCGTCGGTGTGCGACCGCGGCTGCCGCAGTGCGGTTTCGGAGCGCCTGCCATCGCACTCGCATCGCGGTTTTCGTGGAATCCCCTTGCGCTGCCGCAGCGGAGGCGCGTTCTAGCGTGACCGAACTCCTGCCCCTCCCCCGCCCGCCCGCCTCGGGCTGGGTCAGCATTGCGGGAGGAGCTGGCTAGCGCAATTATGTCGGAATCCCTCCAGCCGAGTCTTGCATTTTTATAGGTTGCACAACGAATCGGTCAACTAAAGAGAAAGAAAACAAATTGAGACAGCTCTGCTCTGTTGCGATCATTGTAATGGCCAAGGCGCAGTAAGGACGGATACGTCGTCCATCAGGACGTATATTTAGCGAACCAACTCGCGCCAGGGCGCCCAAGTACACGCTATTTCCGTTGGACCAAAGCGGTGAACCTCCGCATACTCACCGTGCGTGCTAGCGCGTGTGCTCGCCAGCGCGCACGTGTTCCTGTCGTATCTATCTATCTATCTATCTCTCTCTCTATGAATTATGAATTATTCTAGATTATTATCTATGAATTATATATATATACACATATATATATATATATATATATATATATATAATTCATTTGCATAGCGCTCTAAGCGAACTTAATCACTATTCAGGCGCTTCACTTATGCCTCGGGGCTCGAGCCCGCGACCTCAGCCAGACCTTGGTCGGGGCGAGCACCTTAACCGCTGCACCAAACCAGCTCGGCGAATATCTCGCGAGTAGCATTTACTGTCAAAAAAATACTAGCTGATTTAACAGCCTCTTTTTGTATAGCGACATAAGAGCCTTTATGGCTATCGCCACCGCTTGCAGTGGCGACATGGGATCGCCCACATCAGGATTCGAACGCACGACCTCGATGCCGAGGTCGTGAAAAGCAACCACCTTACCCAGTGAGCCATTACGGCTCGCACGAGAGTTACACGATGATTTTTAGGGCTTAAAAAATAAGCACAGCCTACACAGGCTGTCATCTTAGTAAACCGTATTCGTACAACGTCTGGCACATCTGGAAAGGTAGCTCAGCGAAGGCGATGCCAATCACTGCAGAGTCCAATAGCCTTTGGTGCACCTGCAGACGCCGAGAGCCATTGCTTCCCTGGCTGGCTTTTGGAAGAGCGGATAGGATTTTATCTTGAAAGCGAGATGGCTTTTGGCCGCTGGCCGCTCACGCTAGCCGTGCAGGCGAGACTTGCGCAGGCTGGCTTCGTCGGCTTCGCCGCCGTCGCCACTGCCAATGCAGCGCTCGCGGCTGTCTCGCAGATCAGGCTACTGCTGATGACTCAAGCGAATCTTTGAGAGCTTCTGCTTAAGCGGTTGCTAGCTGCAAGCGTTCAGTCATCGTCTTCTTTGCCTAATCGCCGTTGCTGGACTTACCTCCCTCATCTTCTAGAGGACTTCCGTTCTTCCCGGAAAGATGTTTGCCAAGATGGCGCCAAGGCTGGCGCTAAAACGGTTTCGGTCAGCGCAATTTTAGCATCTGCAGAAAGAAAAGGTAGCTGCTCAGATCACATTCAGATACAATTCAGCAACGAGTTTCCAGAAGCAATGACGCCACTTCCATTCGCCTTCGTGAACCGGCTGCAGAGGGACGCCACAGTCAGATTTCTGACTTAATTTCTGCGGTACTGCTTTCAGCTGGTAGGGCGCCGCTGTTTCCTCCACGCCTGCCTCTCAGCAAGTTCGAGAACTCATTCTCGCTTCGCTTAGGCGAGCACAGTTTGATTTTAGGCATCTGAGCTTCCGTCCTACTTCTTGAGTGCTAATTGAGTTTAGCTTATGTTTCCAGGCGATGTAGGCCACGATTTTGTAGTCGCTGCTTTGGGGAAAGTATTTATATTAGGTGCATTTTCTATCCGACTGGGACTGCCAAGAACCATTTCACTGGAAAGCTAGCTATCGGGCTACAGCTGCACGGTTACTTTGTGACTTATTCGGGCAGCAACGACCGCGTCACGGCCCGAAGACGTAGGAGTTTCTCCGCTTGAGTTATTTTATTTTCATTGGCTAATTGTGTATCACATGCATATAAAAAATGATACCGTCTGCGAGATCGCTTAACAAGGAACTGGAGTGGGTACGTGTCGTGGCTGCTTCAGCCTACAAACCTGCCCAGCCTCCAAACCAGCCTACAGCCTACTCCTCAGCGTACAGCCTACAAACTTCCCAGCTCTTGTCTTCCCCAGCTGCGAATTTATCTGCTACGATTGCTACTTCACTTTTCTTCAGTAATTTAAGTGGTCGAGTGTTAGTAATTAATTAATGCCATTTTGAGAGTTTATCTACGCGATAATTTAGTATTCGTGTATTTTGTTTTATATTTGTGTTTTTTCACTATTATTGCCTGCACCTACTGCTGCTTCGTATTTTGAAAACGTACTCCACTCTAGTTAGTCTCAAAACAACTGATCTAAGCGCCTGTTGTTTTGCTGCGAGAGTTTCGCGTATCCGCTGCTTCGTTTAAAGAGAAGCGTTGGAGAGATTTAGGAAGGGCATCGCTATAGGTTAGCTCAATGTTACTCAGCACTGATTGTACGCTGGCCGCATGGTCACGCGTGCGAGCTTTCGTCTGCCGCCGCTTGCTTTCCAGTGGGTGCGTGAGCCTCTTGATGGTGAGAGATACCCACAGCCAAGCCAACGTGCCTAGCCGGTGACGTGGCACTCACAAGACTGCAGACGGCTGAGTAACGTAGCAGCTGCTCCAACCTTCGACCAAGGCCATGTCGTATGAGCCTGCCTCGTAGCTTTACCACCATTCACCTGGCGTGGTGTGGCTGATTGTGTAAGTGATAAAGCCTGTCACCTCCAGCTGGTTGTTCCTGAAGTACGCACGGCACAGACAATGCTTTACATGATGACATCGTTGTGCAAAGAGGAGACATAATAGGAAAAGGTAATGATGCTGGTAAGAATTCTTGGACGAAAATTTAAACAGCAATACAGCATAGAGTGGCAAGGTTTTTAGTACATGACATTAAAATTTGCTGCTTATAGCCTTAAAATGCATAGCAAATGCAAGCCTTGTGTTGACGGCGTAGTTCAGCAACCTGCAGTCGTTTGCTTTAATGCGCCCGCGTTGTTGGCAGGCATGGGTTCGTCGTTGAACGGAAATGTGGCCAGTGTCAGGACCGCCAAAATTTGCCACCGAAGGAGAAGGTAAAGGAGGTCCGTTTGAGTAGGCCGCAAGGCAGGAGGTGACGAGAGCCTCCTCTGAGAGCCCAAGCGGAGGTCAAGTGTCACGTGTCAGCCTGTCCCGGTCTGTTGAAAATCGGGTGCTCCAAATTCAGCACACACCGGATGAGCAGATCCCTGCACGCACAATGGTAAGAGAAGCTGCATCACGCTGGGGATCTCATCTGTGTGGGGGTCTAGCGGTGTAGCTGCAGGCAGCAACACGCGATCGTCTTCTCACAGAAGCCTGCTCGAGTAGGCGTTCGACGCCAAGACATAGACTAGTTGGATTTGCATCAGTAGCGAGTTCGAAGTATATCTACTAGGCGAGCACCCTGTCAACGTTGCTGCATTACATGACTCAGCTCTTCCTGAACCACGCCCTGTGATGTAAAAGCCTTCTGGTCAACTCGATTTCGCATGACTCATGGTATGCAAGAACGAATGCAAGGCACGAGCGAGCACCCATCGGCAATTAATTTGTAAAACTAGAGGTCTTAGTAAAGACTCTCTCACTTCACGACCCCTGTCGTTCGTGGGTTCGAGTTCTGCAGCAGGTAATCCGTATTCTATGTATATATGTCTACGGCAACTCCGTCCGTAACTCCACAAAGTCACAAGGGCTATGTGGGTACTATGCAGGAGAGTTTTGTATAGCCCACTCACAGCCTAAGCGACTTTCGGTACGCATTCGGCAGTCAACAGACTTCATCTCACGCAACAAAGAGAACGTGGGAAGCATAGCAAAGTTAGGAGAGCAGTTGAGGTAGTGAGTGGCATGGAAGTAGCAACTCTGAACCGCTGGAAAGGATGAGCCATAGTCGGCAGCAGGAGAGTAGTCGTCGTCACGTAAGAATTATGGAAGCGAGTTCCACAGTCTAGGTTCTGCAGAGCTAAAGCTTCTGTCGCCAACGGTCTTTAAGCGGGGGAATGGAATAGCTAATTTATTGTCCATACAGGACCTGAGGGCACGATGACACTGAAACTGGTGCAAGCGTTTAGGTACGGAGGAGACAAGCAGTGGCTTGCCTTGTGTGTCAGCGTAAGAACTTCGCTCTGTATCGGCTGATCAACCGGCAGCAATCCTAACTCTTTTAGCAAAGGAGACACGTGGGCAAACCGCCGAGACTTGAAAACTAGCCTTGCTCCAAGTCGTAGATACTGATCGGACGCGATGGTTAGCTGTAGAAGCAGTCTTCTGAATGAAGCTTATAAAATTTAGCTAGCTCTCAAAAACGACACTTAAATTTCTGGCTAATGGTGATGGTCGCACATCATCACCTATTAGAAGACAAGAGCCTGCTAATCCAGCCAATCGATTAGGGTGTCCTATGGGCAACAGTTCAGTAGTATAGTCGTTTAGTTTCAAGCAATTTTACGACATCCAGGATTGAATGTCGGCAAGGCAAGCCTTCAATTTATCAGTTGCTGCAGTAGATTCCGACAGTTTGAATAAAAAATATAGCTGAGTAGTGTCAACATAAAAGTGATATCCTGTTTCATGGGCCTTCATCACTTTTCCCAGAGGTTGAGTATGAATGAAGAACGAAGCAAGGGACCGTTGCCCACTGTAAGCGCTGGCTATAGCCATTAAGACACGTTTTCCGCCATACAGATAAGGCTACAAAATGAGCTGAGACATTGTCTAGTTTCTTTCTGCAGCGAGAATTAGGAAAAATGTCAGCAATTTTTAATTATCTTTTATAATTAATAAATATATAATAATAATTAATAAATAATAATTACTAATAATTTTACTTTACCTTTAATTAATATGAGCTACAGACAATGTGTTTATATTGCTATAAATTAGCACAACTTGACTACCCTTTAATCCGGAAAGTTGACGGGACTCAAATAGTCTAAAAAATTAAAAACCAGAATGTCTGCGATAAGCAGATACAGGAAATCAATCATTAATTAAGATTTTAAAAACGTTTCCACTTTGTCCTGCATCGTAGTGGGATTCACCATAGTAGCACTACCAGCTGCCCGTCGATAATGGACGGTGCACGTTGCACTTCAATCGAAACTAACCATGAGACGAGAAAATACTGCCTAAGCCTCAGAGATTTCGATGAGTTGGACGATGGCTATTTGCATACTTACAAGGCTCCTATGAGCGAAAAATACAATAGATTAGGCATCAACATTCATTTGTTGGAAGGACACGGGTAGCGTTGGCTAAGCGGTGAGAAGATCAGCACCGTGAGAGGAAAAAAAGGAAACCCGGGCTGTAGCCCCTACACCGTTAACCAAGTGGCCATCGAGCCATCGCAGCGACATCTGGCACGAGCGTCATCTAATCGCAGGACTATCACTGCTGCAAAACGAATTAAACTAATTAAAATCGAGGAAGTATACATTGTCAATTACTTAGTGATTTATACGCTAAAGGACAGGATCTTGTACAGCCACGAGAGAAACCCGGGTTAAAGTGTAATTAATCTTTGATAGTTTGAAAAAAGAATCGCAAATTATGCGTGATGTGTTAAGATCAACAGCTCGCTCATGTGTATGCAAAAAAACATGCCCGTGCTTGCGACTGAGTCTAAACAAAAGACGTATATTGCCGGCCAATCGGTGATTCTTTGAAATACGCGTGGGATGCATCGTTGGTGACGAGCAAATATTTTCTAAAATTTTTAAGACTAATTGCTGCAGCAAACAGACGAACCGCAAACCAAATGGGAGCACAGGTAACCTGCAGGTAACCTGCCGGCTACGCTTAGCGAAAAAAGTGCAGCAGTAAATATCAACATGTGGGCTGAGCTAATATTGGCATGCGGCTGAAGCTTTTACGAAATGCATACATCGCGCTCTCGAGTAAGACTTGCGTTTCGAAGAGCCGAATTAATCTCTATAAATAATAATGCAAATAGCAAAACGCTTCTACAAACCCTGAGATCTATGCTTGCAAGATAGCATGTCAATCGGTTAGGTGAAGCATGCACGATTTCAGCACGCGAAAGCACGCACAGAAAAGTCCACACGGACCCAGCACAGACTTTGGGCTGCAAGTATTTTGTACAACTATTTCGTGGTTAAGATGCTTGGCTCAAAGCGGTAACGTAGGCAGCTTAGCTAGCTTTTGCAGGTGCTCTTTTCCTTGGCTAGTTTGTCAGAGGCAGGCAGCATAGAGGCGACCTCATGTAGAAGGTAAATAGCGATTAATGCTATTGCGATCGATGGTCGCACGCAGGCTTCGGCGGTTCGTCTCCTCAAATCTGCGTTATTCCTTCGGCACTGCACGAAAGATCTTTGGAGAACAAGACGCTGGTTGACCTTAAAGTTCACGCGGCGATCCAGCGAAATGCCGTACGACCTCCAAAAGTACATGGCGTTGCAGCCGAGCACTGCTATCGTGCTGAGAAGGGGTCTCTATGAGGGTTTAAAAAAAAAGTGCAACGTAAGCTGCGCACTCAAGCGGCACTACGGTGCCAGAGGCCTCAAATAATTCGGAACGCTTCAGTACGAGGCACATCGTGAACGGGAAAATCCGTTACTGTCTTATCTCCACCCAAGCGTTTCTACAAGCTTGAATTGGAGGGCGTTGATATTCACTCTTTCCAAAATGAGAGAAAAACCACGAGTGTAAGGAGGCAAGCGAAGGAATACTTGTCTACAGCTGTGTTTCATAAGCTCTCATGTTTTAGTACTTGTATGCGATTCGCAGTGACCCCGAAGCAATCTCCTACAGATGGTGGTTTGTTTGATTGCTCTCTCAGCTGTGAATCCCAACTGCGTAGGAGGCAAGTGGTTAGTGTCGCCAATTCCGGACCTCAAGATCCCGGTTTATCGCCCACTCGATAGGTAAGCTTGCCCACACTCGTTTGCCCGGACGCACTCTTTGCATCGCGACGTCTTTATGCGGACGGAAGGCTTCGGGAGGTACGTGGTGGCGTTTTGCAACATCGTAGAGGGCGCACTGTTTGCGCATGACGTGCACACCTCGAAAGCGAGAATGTCGCGTGCAAACAGTCCGAGCGGATGCTTTTTTGCGCATTTAGATGGCGAGGCAAGAATGGCCGCCGAAGAGCTAAGAGCGCCAGCTTATTTAATTAACAGCTAAGCACACAGAATCGCGCGGGCGTTTGCGGCCTGCCACCTGCTGCCGCCCACGGCCGCACGGCCCGCTGTTGCCCTACCGCCCAGATACCGGCCGCATGCCACGCGACCCGCCGCTGAGAGGGGGCGTGCGTGAGTGCGTCGGTCGGCGCCCGAGGCGCTCGCCGCTCGCTCCGCCATTGTAGAGAGTGGCGCCCAAACAATAATCGGAAAGCCGGTGAAGTACACGGCGTCGCCGCCAATCTGTCAGACCGGCCTTGGAATCTGCTCGGTGGGCGGGGACGAAGAGGTATGAGGGGGATAAATCTCAACAATGAGTGCAGTGAAAAATAATTAAGCAAATATAGCTCATTTGCATAGAGCTCTGGAGGAGCTTAATCACCTTGCAGGCACGTCTGCAAATGACGCAGGGCTCGATGTTTTTAAAGGTGGTCGTTAAAGGCAAGCACGTTAACCCTAGCCCAAGCTAGCTAGGCCGGCGAACGAGGTAAAGGCCTTCGCTGCGATTATCACTCCAAAAGGTCTTTAGCCTCTCCAAGACCATCGTATTTTAAAATCTATCATTATATAATTCATTTATATAGCGCCCCAAGAGAACTTAATCTCTATCCAGGCGCTTCACATATGCCTCGGGGCTCGAGCCCACGACCTCAGTCAGACCTTGGTAGGGGCGAGCACCTTAACCGCTAGACCAAACCAGCTCGGCGTTATAGCAACCTTTCACTTTAGCCATTGTTTAGCTCGCTTGTGATGAATTTTATGAGAGCTCGCAAAGCAGCATCACAAGTTCGCAGTCCTTAAAATTATCATGGTAAACACGTAAGTAGCTGCTCCGTGATTAAATTCCTACGCTTATGTGTCAGCCTTTAAGAGAAATTGGTAGCCCTCCTCCGGAGAAAGCATTTTGGTGCATCTCTCTAAAAAGCTCCGTAGCCCCTCGAAACTTTTGAAACTTCACCAAATTGGAGAGAGCTCGAATTACGTGCTGGGTGCTCTTCTCCCAGAAGCCTAGTTAGACCGTCCTGTCTAAAAAGCGGTCAGTCAGCCCGTTTAAAAGTTTTGAGCCTGAAGTTTCACTCCAAGGGTGCGCCACTCGTCAGTCGAACCTCTTGAGATCGGTCACAAAAGAATAACTTCAATTGAGCCTGTACAAGTATATCGTCTAGCTAAAGACAGCGACTGCCTCCGTTGAAAACCGAAGCAAAATGCAGAAAACCAAAATGCTAAACACATTAACATCTTTTTAAAAGAAAACGTGAGCTTATTCAACAGCCTTGTAAATATTTCGTTAAAAGAGCATGACTTTCTTATCACCATTCCTTGCAGCGAGCAATACAGGATCGCTCAATGCAAGGCTCGAACCCACGACCCCGGTCGTGAAGAGCGAGCAACTTACTGCCTGGGCCAAGACCCATCTCTGTCTCTCTCTCTCTGTTTCTGTTTCTTGTTTCTCTCTCTCTCTTACTCTTTCTCTCTCTCTCTCTTTCTGTCACTGTCTCTGGTCTCACTCTCTCTTTCTTTATCTCTCTCATTCAATATCTCTCTCTCTCTCTTACTCTCTTTCTCTTTCTTTCTCTCTCTCTCTCTCTCTCTCTTACTCTCTATCTCTTTCTTTCTCTCTCTCTCTCTCTCTTACTCTTTTCTCTCTCTCTCTCTCTCTCTTACTCTCTTTCTTTCTCTCTCTCATTCAATATCTCTCTCTCTCTCTCTTACTCTCTATCTCTTTCTTTCTCTCTCTCTCTCTCTCTCTTACTCTTTCTCTCTCTCTCTCTCTCTCTTACTCTTTCTCTCTCTCTCATTCAATATCTCTCTCTCTCTCTTACTCTTTCTCTCTCTCTCATTCAATATCTCTCTCTCTCTCTTACTCTCTTTCTCTTTCTTTCTCTCTCTCTCTCTCTTACTCTCTCTCTCTCTCTTTCTCTCTCTCTCTCTCTCTCTCTCTCTCTCTCTTACTCTTTCTCTCTCTCTCTCTTTCTCTCTCTTACTCTCTTTCTTTCTCTCTCTATCTCTCTCTCTCCCTGTCTTTCACTGTCTCTCCCTCTCTTTCTCTGTCGCTATCTGTCTCTCTCTCTGTATCTCCTTGTCTCACTATGTCTCTCTATCTGTCTGTCTGTTTGTCTCTCTCCAGTTTATAAACAGCATTCCGCTCGATGCAGGCTGTCTGTTTGCTATGACTCTAGGACGGGCAGCTCTCTAAAGACGGCAGTCGTTAGAGAGCTGTCCGTTAGTCGTTAGAGTCGGTAGAGAGTTGTCCGTTAGTCGTTAGAGAGCTGTTAAGCAGTAAGAAAGCTTACTTTAAAAGTTTGCTTTTGACATCGGAGTGCTTCGGTTTTACTTTCGCAGCCGACATGACATTCCAAATTTTTTCTCGTCTTACACGATGTCCTAAAGAGCTTTAGCTGCCAAAACCTTGCTGTCGAGGCAGCACCGACAAAAAGCCATCGATCCTAGTGCGCTCCACTAGCGGAGTGTAGGACAATGGGCGGAGCCTAAGCTGGCTCCTCCACAACCATTTTGTATTGGCGGGTTGGCTACCTTGAGATGCTAGAATTAGCTGCTCCTGCGCTTAGAGTAGCTGACAGAGATACTGTGGTACAATGAGCAGACTGCGTCTACCCGAATAACGAGTTCTGTTTCATTTAAAACCTTGGCCTCGGCGGAAGCTGAAACGAAAATCCCCCTTGTTGAAAATAACCATACACTATACATATTGAGGTCGTTGCCTAAACTCAAGTTCGTCCCAAGTACCCAGGTAGTGCTCATCAACATTGGCACCAGCCGCTTATTAACTAGGAAATTGACTCGTTAAGCTCAACAGAGTATTATAAACAGGCTGGCCACAGCAAAAAGCCGTGTGCACATACTGGACGATATATGATAGATGGGTGCTCTGGAAAAGCAAACGTTTGACTGCCAATAGGTACGGCCAGGATTAGCTCAAATTTCGCAAGATCCGGGTTAGACGTCGCTAAGTTAAAACAAATGTACCGTAGGTGCATTAGTGGAATATGTGCGTTAAAATTCAGATTTAAATTGCTATTACCCTGCTTTATGAGGGCAGCTAGCTATAAGACTTCTTTGAAGCAATATGAGGTTCGGGCAAGGGTTAATTTGCCACACCGTGAACTTCATCTAAGCTGGTGGACGTTTGCCTCGAGTTATACACCGGGTGCTGTTCGAGACTAGGCTATTTGCGAGGCTATGGCTAGCACACACACGCAAACAAACACACATTAACACACACACACACACACACACTCTCTCTCTCTCTCTCTCTCTCTCTCTCTCTCTCTCTCTCTCTCTCTCTCTCTCTCTCTCGGCAGCAAGAGAGATCTCGGAAATGTAAAGTCAGTAAAGTTTCCCATTTTGGCCGCAAACATAAATTGGTCAGAGGCTACATAAGAACACGTATCTCCTGCTGCCTATGTACCATTATACACATGTCATCGATAATTTAGCCACCGTCATTCTCAAAGCAGATTTCTTTATATACAAGTACAAACTCCTGAATTAAGAACGTATGCATCCAACTGTCTGATCTCCCCATGCTACGCCTCTATGAAGGCAGCATCAATAGTGAAACGGTGGCGCCAGCTAAATCAGCCAGGTTATCGCTGATACCTATTACTTGCGATTATGCTATTATGCGATCTATGCGATATATGCCCCGTGCTGTTTACAAGTCGGCGCTATGATAAAGGCAGGCTATCGTGATTCAAGATTCAGAGTTGGCATTGGAGCAGATTTGAGCTCAGGGCTGGAGAGCCGTTGGTGTCCGTTATGGCCTCTGTTGAACGCCGCCGTCCGCTGCTGCTAAATAGGCTTGTCGTCATTATGGATACGTACTTGATATGTTAAGGTTGAGCGTACTTTGTTGCTGCCGTCTTTCTTTCTGCTACTGTCGGAGTATGTGCATGCACTGGTGCAGCACCTACAAGTAACTATTCCACGCTACAAGGTTCAGGCGTCACCAGCATTCGTCACGCGTCGAATGGGACTAGTAACACTACGAGCAGTGTATTTGCGGCTCGATTCTATACAAACGTGGATGCCGAACACAAAGTTTGTAACAGTAGGTAGACGTCTGAACAGAGGAAGCCGAAAGTGAACCATATTTGTCAAATAATAATAATATAATTGTAATGCATTTGATATAGCACCTTCAGAAAACTCTCTTTAGAACAATCTCTTTCTAGGCATACATTTGCTGCACAGGAAGCACGGTCGAATGGACAGTGATAGCATGCTCAATAAACAACAGGAATAGCATTGTTAGGAGTGACATGCACATGGTCAGCATGCAAATTTGGTTAGTGGCAGCATGTACAGTATCTGCGTACATAAGCACATAAAGGACGAATCACAAGGACCCAGTAAATGCCATGATAAGTAAATGCATTTTTAGTTTCTTTTTAAACGTGAATAAGTCAGGAGATGTCATGACGCAAGTCAGAAGTGAGTTCAATGCTTTGGGAGCATACGAACTAAAGGCCCGGTCTCCAAAGGATTTGAGGTTCGTGCGAGGTATAGGTAAATGACTAGATTCCGAAAAGCGGGTGGTACGATGCTTAGCTTGGTGGGGAAGTAGATCTGATCGGTAGACTTGAGTCAAAGAATGAAGGGACTTAAAAGTGAGCGACGAGACCTTGAAGTCGATCCGTTGCTTGACTGGGAGCCAGTCCAGATTGGCGAGAAGTGATGTGATCTGACAGCTGCGACGCTCATGACAGACAAGCCTAGCTGCAGAGTTTTGCACTAGCTGTAAGTGCCTCAGTGCACAGACCAGTAGACCAGCTAGCAGTGAGTCCCATAAGTCAAGACGGGATGTCACAAATGTATGGATCAACTTAAATGTAACACCCCTGTCTAAACAAGCCTTAATTGCCGCAATGTTGTGTAGCCGACATTAGGCAGATGTGTTACGTCATTCGTATAGCGCCACAACAGAACTAGATATATATCCCGGTGCTTTACAACTTAGTTCGAAAGAATCGACAGCCAAGGGTTGATGAAATGCCCGGTATCGTTCTTTGACAAGTACTAGACAAGCACGACATAAAAGCAAATAATAAGCAAAGATAAGAAACTAGTTTGTCTGATAGGAAAGACAAGCTCACTGGGTTGAAGGCCGATGATATTAGTCTAATAGATGCATCTTTAGCTGAGACTTAAATGATGGAGAACAATACAGTTACCGATGTTGGCAGCCAGCTGCACACTTTCTATGCATACAAACTGCAGGCCCGATTCCAAAGAGATTTCAATTTCGTGCGAGCTGTGCTTTCTGTCATAGTCCCAGGACAGACGTTGTTGTTATGCATTAGGTCTGTAGGGTTGCCAGGACACGATTGATAGGACAGGCATTGGTGTTAGCCAAGTACCTAGGGGCCAGTGAGCCCGTGAGCCCACGATTGCGCATCTGAATCATCGTCGCTAGCCATCTGTAGAGTCTTCGCCGACGAGAAAGAAACTCCACCCTGAGTCCCACGTGGCACTGCCAGTAACGATTACGGATCAACAGCGTCCTGGAATTCCTGGAGGGCGTGACCTCATGGCCAGTAGGTTGCCCATTATAGCTTAATGTGGGTGGGGGGGACTGACAGCTCCAACTGTTGCGGCCACTGAAGACGCTCTCGAACGCCAGGTAGAGCCCACCCGAGCCACAACATTTCGCGCAGTCTGGCCTCGATTAAGAGTACAGCCGACCGCTTTCACTTGAGCACCCCCCCCCGAACCTGTGGCAGACAGCTGAGAGGTGGTGGGCGTGACAGCTGGCCTACGGCGACGCTGCCATCAACGAACTGCAGCACATGCTTGCGTGACTCGTGCTGTAGCAGATGCTTCGGGGGATAGCTTCTTCTCCATCGCATCTCCAGCTTTCTGTTTGTGGCCGCACACAATGTGAGGGTTGCAAACCTTGTACTCCACGTTAATTCACGCATTGGTAGCCACGCTCCGGTCCCAGAGGCTGAGGGGGCGGGGTAATGCCACTGTCAACAATCATTTTCGGTCCTGCTAAACGCGGCCTGACTCGTATGTCACATAACGGCTTCGTTTGATATTAATTCACACCGTCGGTAAGTTAGAATGGAAATGTCGGCATGCCAAATAGGCCAGCCTGTGACAGTTGCTGGAGATTATAAACTATGTAGCTCGAAATGTTTGTCACTGCGTAGTAAGTTTTATTTCCTAATTAATTATCCCTATGAAGTCTAGAACATGGCCATTATTACCTTCAACATTTGCTTAGACAATCAGGACAGTGTTTAACTTGAAATTAACATATCTGACGCGTGTAATGTCCGAAAATGGCCCAGGTTTTGCAAGTTATACCTCACCCTTACGGAGGATAACTTCCTTGACATCACATTTAACGATGTTTCTCAAATGCAAATGAAAGGGTCGGCAAGGGCAGCACAGCCTATCTTTTTTGAGATGCAAGTTGGTCATTCTGTACAATTTCCAAGTTACTGAAGAAAAGAGTTGAAAAAACACTGCTGAAGATTACTCAGGCTTTCTGCTCATCGTGCGCGTGCTTTAAATCACGAGTCACTCACCAACATACAACTTTGAAGCACATACCAAGGAGTGTATATCTCAAGTTTCACCTTGATCAGATTAGCTGACCTCAACATTTGCACGGCGCCTCAGCAGCATTATGACAAAACGTGTTGGATGACCAGCAGCCAGCTCACCGTGAAAATGGGTCTATCCATTAAAGTCCAAAATACGCGAGAAGGAGCTGAAATGCTGTGGGTGCATTAAGAATACTATATTTCAAAATTCAAGTTGATCGCACCACTATTATCGGAGGTGTAACGTGTGCAAGCTATCTTGACTGGCGGTTGACAAGGGCACTTTAGGGGTTGCTGAAGATTGAGAACGCCAAGCTAAAACAAAATGCGTCAGCGCTATACATCGCATGCACGCTTTTAGAACTTGTGAAACCCAACAGTCAGCCTTACATGACTGTTGGGTTTTACCAAGACTGCCTGTAACTACAATGGATGTACCCGACGGCAAAATGGCCAGAGCACAGCGGCTCAATATATTTTGTATTGTCGCTTTTGAAAAATTCGCACAAATATCAGTTTTAAATAGCATAAGCGAGAAGTTAAAATCACAATAATTTCCCTTAAATAGAAATAAATACAAATTTGCAGATCGATTCCCAGTGAACAATGAGCTAGTTCAAACCAACTAGGCGGCAGCCACCCGCGTCCAGAAGTGGCAACTTTCCATAAGTTGAATGGCCGCCACAGGAAGCGGATCGGCTGCCCCAAGAATCAGTATGTGCAGTGATAATGGAACATAGTTACCGAGGCCCTGGTGGCAGTAAATTATCAAAACATGATCTTTGAGGATAGTCTATTTGCCGAACATTAGTCACTTCAGGTTTGTGAGATAATGTAAACATACCAATGTAACCATATGTATGGCAAGCAAAAAAGGAAGAGCTATAGCCTTGGATAACCATCTGCCAAAGGTGCGTTACAAAACACAGGGGCTTCGCTTTAATGACTACGACCAGGCTTTAGCTTTGGATTGCTATAACTACCAGCCAAATGGTTGACCTCGAGGGGCTGTGAAATAATTTTGAAAACGTTTTTGTAGCTTCAAGTAATGGTTTGGTGTCCATTTAGAGCTATTTAGCTTTTATTGACAAAGTTTTCCGGAAAATGGCTCTCCGGGCAGTCGAATTTATGAAACAAGTCATAGGATTGAGCTCGATGTACTACTTCCGGTGAAAATATGTTCTGACAAATTAATTGCATTTACCATGTTGCGGTCATCTGTCTACCACCAAAACTTGGGATTTCATTTATAAAATTCGTCTTTCAATAGTTTAATTGTTGACCTATTTTTGTCGTCGATGCCCGCAATTCCTCCTTAGCGCCAGATATTGTGCAGTGACTGACTTATTTTCTCTCGTGGCTCGTGTGCATGACTCTACTCGCATCAAAGGCCACACACTCGACTGAATTTTCTCCTACAACTGTATGTTATCGTCACCTACTATTACCAAATTCTGCTGATTTGACCACTTGTGAATCTCATTCAGTTTACAGTATGTGCCATCCTCCTAAAAGTCACATGAGAATCGCAAAATCTCAAAACCCTTGACATCGATGCTGTCCGCCAAGCCAAAATACTTTCTTCTTCCTTGTTGTTCAATATCTCTTCATTCTGTCATCGACCAAGTCCTCTAGTTCAACCAATTCAATTTCCCTTCTGCTTGAAACGCAGACATACGCACATGGATTGCAGATACGTTTCTCAAATAAAATAACGATGCAACCAATTTACTAGCTATAGGCTCACAAAATGTGAGTTAAAATGGGATCAATAGAATCAATTTGATCACATCAGGTCCGCAACCAAGTTTGCCTACTTTCAGCTATATAACCTGTGAAATTGGGGCTTTCTTAGACAGGACTACTACATCCAAATCGGTTTATGCATTTTCAACTTTCGGTCTCTGCTTTAGCAACTCACTATTAGCTGGTCTACCAGAATACGTAGTCCGGCGCTTAAAGTTGTTGCAAAACTGTGCCACTGAGCTTGTCTGTCGTGAGCGTCGCAGTTGGCGTATCACATCACCTCTTGCCTATCTGCAGTGGCTTCAAATGCAGCAGATCATCATCGACTTCAAGGTACTGTCACTTACTTTCAAGTACGTCAATTCTCTGGCTCAAGCCTACTGATTAGAACTAAGTACCCATCCACTAGACCACGCATTGTACCACCCGCTTTTCTGAATCATCTTTTATCATCATTATCATTAGCATTATCATCATTATCAATCATCATCATTTACCTACACCTCGTGGGAATATCGAATCCTTTTGGAGACCATGCCTCTAGTTCGCATGTTCTAAAAGCCTGGAACGATGACCAGACAAAATAGGCCAGGAAAAAACAGCGTCAATGAAATATCCCCAACAAAATAGCATGCAAAACAGCCCAAGACAAAATAGCCCTGTCAAAACAGCTCAACTAAGTAGATACTTTCGGAGTATCTGTAAAACAAAACTAACTGATACATAATGAATACATATTAAATGAAATAATTACTGAATATGAAATTGAATTGGTAAATACATTTTTTGGTAAAACATTATTAGGATTTGAGTAAAAGAATTTGAATTAAATGTTTGATCGATATATTATGATATCATTTGAATCACAGTTAAGATTATCGGATTGTGTGCGATTATACGGAGGTTATCCAGACACGCAAAGTCAACATCGGTTGGAACGAGATTTTGAAGACACCGGTTGAGTTGCACGTACTTCGTCTTCAATGCTTCTGATTGTCGGTTCCCCAATTGGAAAAGTGATTCCTGCTGCATTTAAAAATGTCAGATTAATTTGAATAAAGATGGGTAATGGAAATCGACGGTTTGTTGAAAGGCAATATGCCACGAAAGGATGAGAATAATTTGAAAACAAAAATAAATAAGAACAAAATGCGGGATAAATCAAATAGTTTAACAATTAAAGTAATCTTGAATTACAGCCGGTTTCACTTGAAGATGCTAATGTAAGAGAGTGCCAGAGGTCTGGTTACCCCGAGGTCAACAGGCATTGATTACAGTATTTAAAAGAAGCTTCAATTCTTGAAATCTGGGCGATTACAGACGCGAGTCCCGCCATCAGCCACGAAGCAAAGCCGATGATCAAAAGATTCTCCAAAAGATCCACAGCGTTATTTGTCCGATGGATTAGACTAATTTGAATTGCGGTCTGAATTACGCATGCTCGATTAATATATGCCCTATGCTGCAAAAAGTAATCCAAAAGCGCTTGTCATATGTTTTAAAAGGCATCAGCAGTTGACCTGTTGCTTTCTCCAACTGCTGGATATGGTGTCCTCGTAGTTTGTTTTTGTGACACTAGGCTTGACATGTCAGCAGAAAATTGGTTCTGATAATCGCTCTGCAAGACAAGGTATGTCCACATGAAATCCTGCATTCATTCGTTTCTAATGTTGGCCTATAGATTCCTTTTGAGTTTTGAAAGTTACGCTCTCTTCTTGGAATCACAATCAGTCTCCGAGGCTTCATGCGAACTTCCCACCGGACCACTACTGCCATAAACATATTGAAAATGACGTGCAGGCAGTCAGAGTCAAGGTACTAGCTGCCATAAATTTAGCTCGTCACAGAAGCATCGGAAAACTGCATAAAGTTAGGCAAAAGTACGTCTTGATTTGTCTATGAGAGAATTTAATCAAACATATCAATCACTCTGTGTTCATCAAGATGAATTGACACAACAAACAGGCACGCGCATCTTAATCATTTCGCATCCAGATGGTACGAGGTGTTTGCTAAGCGCAGTATTCAAATTTAGAGGCCGCATTCCACACGCGAAAAATTCTCAGGAAAATTGACTTCAAAGCGCATGCTGTACCGCCTGCCATGCTTCACTGGCAAGACAATCTATGGTAGGAAACAAAAAATACAATACCTTAAAGTCAGTTTTCTTGAACTTATTTAAGAGAAATGTTGTGATTTGTGCCGTATGCACTCTAGTCCGAGAGTTATGTAATAGTTTGTCAAGTTCTTTTAGAAGCTTCTCGTTGCCAAATTGTGTTTCTGGCGAAATCGTGGCGGTTAATCTCAAACCAACCAGAGCTCTGCTTCAGTTCGTCTCGCCGTTTCTCGCAATAAGCAGAAATTTTTGGTGATCGTGTCTTTTTTAGGAACGGACCAAAACCTTGTAGCTCGCTTCTTGCTTCTTTATACCACTTTTCAGTTGTGTTTTCCTGGGCGCTTTGAGTGCGTGACCCGTACAATATTCAGTGCATTTTACAAACCGAGGATCATTTCTTCTTTTGCGGAGAACTGTAAAGCACTTATATAGAGATTTAATTCTCTTAGGATGATATAGAAAGACTTATTATTATTAATACGAGCACAAGGATGGTTGCTCAGTATTTTTACACATTGTCTTCCCCGATGAGATAAGAAACTATCTGCATGCGGTACATTAATGGCTTCGGAACCCAGCCATTATTCTGCGCGTGGTCGATGACTTGGCCATTTCTGATTGTCGAGTAGGGTGAAAGCAAATATCAAAGAACGATGAATGAAGTGAAGAATGAACGAATGAAGCGGAGAGCGGGCATCTTCAGCATAAAAGCAGCTTGCTCGCTCAGAAAGACGCCTCTGGGAAGCGTGTTCCACAGGATATTAACCGGGGTTTTATGAAAGCTTCGGACGTTAAATAATAAGTAAATAAATCCTAGCTGATTAAGCAGACTCTTTTTGCATAGTGGCAGAAGAGCCTTTGCGCCTATCTCCACCGCTTGCAGTGGCGATAAAGGATCGCCCACCGCAGGAATCGAACCCGCGACCTCGGGACGGAGGTCACGAAAACAACCGCCTTACCTACGTTAAGTCACTCAAAGGTTGCTAGAAGTCCAACCAACGAAGTCGACCTGTGAAGTTGGGTCACACGTATGTCACAGCCAATGATGATGAGGGCGAGACAGCGACAGCTGTCCGTCCGGCAGGGGAGCCGCCGAATTTCCCCCCCCCCCCCATTCCTCAAGAGCCGATCAGAAACGGCATTTAATCTTTCAATCGTTGATCAGCTGTAGGATTATAGAAAAATACTATCCTCAGGTTTGATGAAATTAAAAAAAGCGAGAAACCCACCTTTTCTTATATGATTGTTTATTTGCGATGCAATAATATTGGCAATTACAGGTAATGAGTTAGAATGCTTCCCTTCTAGTCTCTCTATAGAGATCCTAGGTAGAGATTTAGTTTATTTACAGCATGCAAGCTGACATTCTGACACCAAGCACCCGTCGGTACAAAAGAGATGAAATGCAGACACCGAGGGTGCTCCAACGCAGGTGTATTTCGTCGACGTTCGTAGCGTTACGCGGACTACCGCTCTTCCCTCCGTCCTGTTTCGACTGCTTGCCCCTGTCCCGGCAGTGACTCACCCTTTTGAAACATTAAATCATATAACCATAATAGCATATCACCAATACACCAATATAGCCCTAACTTCACAATAAAGCATAAAACCACGTGCCGTGATCACAAATCTCTGCAGAAATACACTTACGATCAAAACAACACACGGCATCCAACTCATGAGTAAAAGCACTTGAAAACAGCATACCACCACTGTCACAGTCCAGCAAACTCCCTTAACATGACCGGCACTTAAACAAAATCACAAGGTGCTGAAGAACAGTTATTTAAGAAATGATTATTACTAGAGACCACAGGTTTAGTCTTTTGCTAGAGTATGGATTTCAAACAATTAAAGTCAAATATGTGAAGAACTGTGGAAATAGAAATTTAGAGCTTCTTTTGCAACTAATAAAAGTAAACGGCTGCGTAGACCAGCCAGTATGAACTTGTGAGAATTTAGCTATGATTACCAAAAAAAGACTCAAGGCTTGTATTCAATACGCTGTATGTGAGCCAGAGAAATTTCTGGAACAGAAATATCCGTTTTTTCTCAGAAAAGCAAGAAAAGAGATTAGCCCTTGTTTTTCGCTGACTTTTCTAGGGTTGTAGGACATTTCTCTCCCTCGGACGTTTCCCCCCTCCGGACATTTTCCCCCTGTGGACCTTAGGACATCCCCCCCCGATATTCCCCCGCCCCCGGGTAGGACATTTCCCCTATGTTGACGAATTTATAAATAATAAAACAGATATATATATATATATATGATAAAATGAAGTTCACGCTCTATTGAAAACTCAGTATAACTGAACTTTTTGTTAATTCCTTATGAAATATTCACTGGTTTGCCTTGCACTACACAGTCCACTTGATTAGTCAAATCACGAAAACTATACTTTAATGTTTTTCTCAATGAACTACTAATTTATTAATCAGATCAATAGCAAAAAACGAGCAATAGAGAGGTTCAAACAATCACGGTACTCCACAAAACGCATATTAGTATATGTAGATATATAAATCCTAAGTCCTAAACCCTAAACCCTAAACCATAAAATCTTTAACCCTAAGCCCTGAAACACTAAACCTTAAAACTCAAAACCATAAACCTAAAACCATAAAACATAAACCCTAAACCCTAAAAACCTAAAACGCTAAACCCTAAAACCCTAAACCCTAGACCCCAGATGCAGGAATTGACCTACTCCAAGGGGAAAATGTCCGGGGGGGAAGCGTCCACGAGAAAATTTCCGTACCCCTATTCTGGCTGTCGTCGTTACCAAAAGTGCAGGAAGCGGCACTCGTAAAAGCTGTTCTTGTGCACGTTCAAGACGAAACGCAGTTTCAGTTGCATTAAAAGTACCGTACTGACTTAAAAAGTGACTTTTGTTGTAAGATTTGTTTTAAAGAGAGTTTTAAGAGTTTAAAAAATAGTTTTCTTATCTTTAGTTCGTAATGTTTACTTGTTTAACGCATCCAATATATGGCTTAGAACCAAAAAATAAAATATATCTGCACAGCTTGGCGGGTATTGAGTTATTTTAACTTGCAGCCACATTTGATACGGGGCTAAATGATAAAAAATTGAAAAATACGAGTAACAGCAGCGACTGGCTTTACTTACAAAATCAATATTTTATAGCTGCTTACAATGGTGTATGGACTTGCAGTGCAGGCTGAAAGTTAACTTTTTCTCCAAAATGTACTGTTAGCAAAACCCTTTCCAAAATCTCAACGACTAATCTCAAAGAGGTGAGGAATAAAAATGGCTATCATTAAGTGAGAATAGTCCTAAGTTAACTAACTAATTCTGAAAGCTAAAATCTACAATTCAATAATATAATCTTTCTAGCATCTGAAAGATCCCCATGCTTAGAGAATTTGCATTCGAAGCCAAGGTAGGCAGAGAAGCTACTACATTTTGCAGTAAAACAAACCAGGCTACAAACTAATCCTTTTTGAGCACTACTTGTTCTCCACGAATCTTTGGTTACAAATAGTGTCTGCTCTTCGATGCTGCTCAAAGCACTATTTTAATAAAACCAAATTCTCTCGCTTCTATAGGTATATTGCCTTTTAAACTTGATTTCGACGTACAATAATGTCAATGGCTGTTCTAGCATTCCTCATTAGAGTCCTGCGTTTTAATATAAAGCAGACCACTGAAGAACCAGCCAATTAAGACGAAGTGTATAATTAAAAGTGAGTGGTCAGCATTGGTACAGAGGGGCTGAGGCCAAGTTAAGGATTTTTTGAAGAAAGACTGGATCATCTATGGGTGGGAGAACCTTGACTTTTTCCGACGCAGAAAATCATATATGGCAGCACAATCCTTCTGGCTGGCTTGACGACGCTGCAGCTTACCAGCAGCCGCATCACTAATGAAACGCAAGCCGGCTCTAATTAACCCTGGATTGCGGCTGCCTCGTGAATTTAGTAATGGCTCATGTATCGAAAGCATCGTGAAACACTTGAGTCTGAATACTAAGTAGGCTTCAATGTTTTACATGAGTAGAATTAGTAAGCGGCTTGCCTCCAAAAAGAAAGGACGCTCACGCGATGGTGCTTATCTTAACTCTCATACAATTATTGGCTGGAATTGAATATAACAATCATATCCTCACGCTTGCATACCGCATGAACTTATTTCTAGGTAAGTATCGTATTGATCGCCGGCGTGTTCTGCCAAGCACACCCAAAAAAGAGAGCAAGATAAAAGCGCGCCGATAAATAATAGTAATAGTAATAATGCACTTGATAATTCGCCCGCAGAGAACTCAATCTCTTTCTAGGCTCTTTGAATTTGCTGCAAAGGATACACGATCAAATGGTGAGTGGTATCATGCTTGATAACAACAACAGTAAAGCGGTTAGGGGTGACATGCACACGGTGAGCATGCAAGTATGGTTAGTGACAGCATGCAACAGTGTCAGCACCCCTAAACATATCAAGGAAAAATCACTGGGATCCACTAAATGCTGTCATAAATATGTGCGTTTTTAATTTCTTTTTGAATGTGGGAAAGTCAGAGGATTTCGTGACGAAAGTCCGAGTGAGTTCCTGGCTTTGGGAGCATACCAAAGGCACGGTCTCCAAAGGATTCGTGGGTTGTAGGAGGCATAGGTAAGCATTTGGATTCCAAAAAGTGGGCGGTACGATGCTTAGGCTTGTGGGGCAGTGGATCTGATAGGTACAGCTGGTGCCAATAAAAAAGGGGCCTAAAAGTGAGCGACAAAAGTGCACTGTGAGAGCAACCCTGACAACTAGCGCTCGACAAAAGCATGAAACTATAATTTTTAAGCCTCTGATTTATTTATTTACTTAACCAGCTTACTGTCTTTCACATGAGTTACTGTTATACTAAACAGAAACAATAAATGCATCGTAAGGCTGATAATGAAATAATAATTGTACTTTCAGTTTCTTGGTGCATTAGTAATGGAAATTGTGACTCCGGCAAATAGCATGTCAGATTTTGAGAAAGTAAGTCAAATTACCTGTTCAACCATTTTTCCTAGTTCGCAGCTAGATGGATGCTTGTGAGATATAGGAAAGATTATTTGGCAAAAGATACAACATTGCAGTTTTTCGAAATAATATAGTAACGAAGAAAATCTGAGAATGGACATTAAAATAGTTTTATGTTTTTCGCTCCGATAGCGGATGTTCCTGTGGCTTTCGAAGCCGTGGCTGATGACTGACCTTTTCTAATGGCAACATTGATCAACTACTAGGAAGATGTGTACATTGACAGACAGCTTAAGCGGTTGACGTGCAAATTCAATGCTTAATTTGCAACAGCAAATCTTTTGGGTTCCCACGAATAACTGCGATAAAGCTTCCATTCCACAATAAATTTCCGAAAAATGCTGTTCTGATTCCAAATTATATCAATAGTGTACTATGTTTACCCACACAATTTCATGCAATTGATCTTGAGCGTTCAAGTTCTAAAGCCTAAAATGACCAGGTTAAGCCAGCCCATTTACACATTCAAACTGCAAAACAGCTGCCGTTTCCATAAAATCTTTTCGCTACTGCAGTTTTGATTCCAAATTATAGAAAATATTGTGCAAAGTTTACCCACCAAATTTCATGGCATTTCTTTGGTAAATTCTGAGACTCTAGCTTCTGACAGCCCGGCACAAAAGAGGGCCTTAAGGGAGTTGAAGCTTTACGACTGCGGTTGGACTGAAAATGATATCAAGCAATGATCCATAAGGTTTATCCACCAAATTTCATGAGCGTGCACTAGCGCGATCTCATGCTATGACTTCCAATGGCACCAGCCAGCCAGCCTCCCTACATATTTGAACAGCAATACAGCTGCCATTTTCGCAATTTGCATTTCAGTGCTGTGGTCCAGATATTGATTTACAGAAAATCGTGTTTCAGATATATCAACCAAATTACATGGCATAGTGCCTGGGCTTCTTCATGCTATCCTGCTCCAAAATTTCATGCCACCGCGCGCTGGCATTTTTAGGCTATGGCCTCAAATGGTTCGGGTCAGACATTATTCATATATATTTCAACTTCAAAATCGCTTCAATTTCTACAATAAGCTTTGCGGAACTGCGGTTTTACTACCACGTTATAGAATACGGTGTTCCTGGCTAATTAAGAACTAGTGCTAGCTATGGTCAGTGAATGGTGGTGTTTCATATACATATTTCAAAGTGCTGCTAGCGCGTGAGGATGAAGCTCATACGTAGAAATGAGCCCATACTTAGAAACTTCCTTAGGAGATTTTCAGAGATTTCTGCATGCGAAGAGGTAGCCTTAATAAAAAATCAAGTACAAAGGTCTCGTTTCCTGAAAAATCAAATACCACTACCCCGGCGGTGTGCATTGGCTGACATACTTTGTCCAGCTATAAATTATATTTTGTAGCTAATAAATAATTTTTCGTAGCTTTCTAGATAACGGGCTTTTTCCAGTCTTTAAAATCGGCCATGGGTTGACCAATACTCAAAAAGCCTTGATTTAATTTAGAGGTCGTAGCAAACTATCGCCCATTCTTTATCTCTTTTCCTTTTTTGTCCAAGATTCTTAAGACACACTTGTCACTAAGTAATTTGCATCACACAATCAGTAGGAATGAACTATCAGAAAGATTTCAGTCTGGATTCAAGTGAGAGCACTCCACGGAAATTGCCCTCCTCCGTGTAATCATCTACATCCATGCAGCAACGAAGAATGAAATGTCGCTGCCCTAAGCCAGCTGAATGTATCAGCTCCGTTCAACACAATTGATCACGCTATCCTACTTCAAAGAACGAGAACAGCGATCGGTCTGGCAAGCAGGCACTGACACGCTTCAAATCGTACTTGCCCGATCGCGTTCGATCTGTGTCCTGTGGTGGTTAAATCTTATCGACCAGATTATTCACCAGTAGAGTCCCACAAGAATCCATTCTGGGTACTTTGCTGTAGTCAATTTATACTGACGAAAAGTGTTTCGGGCCCATATGATTGACAATCATATCTATGATGACGATATTCTGCTGTATTTGTCATTTAAACCATGCAAATATGCTTCAGTGACTGATATAATGTTTGCCTGTCCTGCAGACATTCGATCAGTGATGTCAACAAATTTCTCTAAACTAAGCGATGACGAAAAACCGAACTGCTACTCAAACGTCACCCCAAGCGTGTAGCTGGACTTGGGGACTTTTCTCTTCTAATAGGCAATGCTGATGTGTCACTGTCACTTTTCACTCCGTACTTAAACGTCGCCATTGGCAACTGCCAAAATTTTAAAGGTTTCATCAAGATGACTGCCTCTAAAGCTAGCAATCACGTCCGATCGCCACCTAAGAGAATGGTCTGTCTACTACGGTAGCACTTGCACAGAATCTAACCAGTTCCCAGATTTTGTCTGGACCAAATTATTGCAGTTCCCATCCGGTTGGCTGCAGAAACAGGCCCATTGTGCCACCGCGGCTAGTGATGAATATGGATGCAAGGCAAATCCATAACAAATCTCAGGGGTTCAGCGACATGTCTCCTTTGCTGAAGGAGATGAAATAGCTTCCGGTTTTTCGATGAATACACGTTTGAGTTCGTTCGCTGATACACAAGGCTCGCCATGTCTTGGCTGTTTCATACTGAACTGCCTGATGCACCAGTTTCAGCCTTCCGGTGCCATCAAGTCCTCTGTGGTCTTAATATTAGCTGTTCCATTCCCTACGCTTAGAAGACATTTTTTGACAGAAGCTTTTGATTAGAAGATCCTAAGCTGTGGAAGTCCCCTCAACAAATCTTACACAGCGACATCTACTGTCCTACTGCCGATTGATCGTTGCAAATTCTCTCCAGATGTCCCGAGCGGCCACTTCCACGCTTCTCACTTCATCGACTGCTTTCCTGACTCAGCTATGCTTCTCACTTTTTTTGTTTTTGTGTGTGAGATGAAGTCTATTGGATAACGCATGTGCACCAAAAGATGCTCAGGCTTTGGGTGGGCTACAAAAGTGATTCTCCCGAATAACACCCACTAAGTCTTAGCAGGGGGGAGATACGTTGCATTATATGCTCAGGGATAATCGAACGTCCGACGCATACGTATAGCGACGTTGTTCTGTGTGCTTGCTGGCCATGGCGTTCTTTTAGTATCTTGGGCTACCTTTCGCCAGAAACGCAGCCCCTTTTCTGTTACGCAGCCGTGGTGACGTAATTTCCTAGCGGAGTAGCGGGAGCTTGTGCACTTCCTCTATTAGCCTTCTTGTAGCCAAAGCCGGTATCTAGTTTTAAAATCAACAAATCAAATCGCAACGCCAAGGTGTGCAAATAGATCTTTTCTACTCAACCTGAATGGCTACGCTAGAATTGATGGGGCCTATAACGTACATAGTCCATTTACAGGTGAACTAGAGTATCAACAAAGCCACCGATATAATGCATCCTTTAGATAACATTGAGCTTTATTGCTAGCTCAAAGCTTGAACATATTTATTTGGGGCATCTTTTCTATATGAGTCGTGAATCTCTCCAATTAAGCCCAAGTAATGAGCTGAACAGGAAAAGCAGACGTAGCTGAGTCGTAAGTTATGAAAAAATACAGCACGGAACTTTGGGTTAATCTAACAGAGATTTACTGTCGAGCAAGAAACTACGAAGTCGGCTTAGAGTGTGTGCAGTAAAGTTCCCTGCTATTAGCAAGTGTGAAGAAGCCGGCTTTCTTAATGCTACCTGGCTTTATTCTCGGAGCCCACATTCATGCGCACGAGCCACATTTAGTACTACAAACGCTGCAGCGGTTTTGAAGGATGTCCCAACGTTAGAAATGGAGCTAGACCTCAAGGTTGCTGAATCAAAACTGAAACAGGTAGAACTAGCATTATTAATCGCGGCAAACTAAACATAGAAAAAGTATCATTGCATGCAGGCGTGCATAAAATATCAGGGCGGTAGCCTGACAAAAGTGAGCACGAAAAAAGCACGCCGATCAACACGCAAAAAATGATTTTAATGAATGCTAGTTTAAATAGATATTCATAACTAGAGTGTTTACTGGAGAAAATGAATACCTAGTATAACTCATATCCCTTTATAATGTAAGCTAGCTTTTAAATATATTTTGAAACTTGACAGACAAATATAGCTTAACAATGTTGGTCTATTTTTAATTAGGTGCTTATGTTGCGTGCTATTCCGTGAAAGTAATCTCCAACTAGGACTGTTCCGAGATAGGCTGTTGATGACGCGAGCACTGACATTCAGGGCCCACGACTGCGATGCATTGCGATACAGCTGCTATTTCCTCAATAAATTCAGAACATTGCAGTTTTGATTCCAAATTAAACAGAATTGTATTACGGGTTTACCCATTCAATTTTATGCAATTGTGCTTGCGCGATCTAGAGCTGAGGTTTCAAATGGTCAGGGTCAGCTTACCTACTTCAAAGGCGATAAAGCTACTATTTCCTACAAATTTCGAGCAACTGCAATTTTTATTCCAAATTTTAGAAAATAATTTGCCAAGTTTACCCCACCAAACTTCATGGGATTGCTCTTTCGCGTTTTCATGCTATGGCCTCGAGTGGATCGACCCAGAATACAGCCCTAAATAAGCGAAGTGCGATACGGCTACTATTTTCATAATAAGCGTTTCGCAAGTCAAGTTTTGATTGCAAGTTATGGAAAACAGTGCCCCTGGTTTACCCAACAAATGTTATGCGGTTGACTTTGCGCATCCTCGTGTTATGGCCTCCAACGAATCGGCCCAAATAGCAGCCAAACAAATACAAACATCAGCAAAGTGGCCAATTAAAAAAAAATCTTTAATGCACCTTCGGTTTGATTCCAAATTAAAGGGAACCATATTTCAGGTTAACCCATCGAATTTCGTGCGATCGCACTTGGGTGTTCTCAGGCTGCAGCCTCCACTAGCCTGGCCCAAATAGCTGCCCTAAATAGTTGAACTCTGATACGGCTGCTTTTACCACAAAAAGGCTTCGCATAACCTCCGGTCTTGAGTTCAAATTAAAGAGAACCGTATTGCAGTTTAGTAATAATAATAATAATAATAAACTTGATGAACACCCTCAGAGAACTCAGGTTAGCCCGCAAAATTTCGTTCGATTGAGCTTACGCATTGTCATGCAAGGGCCTCCAATGGCTCGGGCCTGCCAGCCTCCCTACACAATTGAACTGCGGAACAGCTGGTATTTACGTAGTAAGCGTCGTGCAGCTGCATTTTTTTCATTTCGCATCATAAATAACAGGGTTCCGGATTTACCCACTTAGTTTTATGCGATTGCGTATCGAAATATATTGTTATAGCCTCTTACGTCCGGGACCATTGGAGGCCATTGCATTAGAACACACCCGCCTGATGTCATGCAATCAGGTGGACAAACTCTAAAGCTTCTTTCAATAACGTGGAATATCAAAACCACAGTTTTAAAACACCAATTACAGAAATTTCAGCTGTGTCGCATTTTGAATATTTAGGGACGCTGGCTGGTCCAGGCCAGTTGAGGCCATACCGTGAGAACGGGCATAGTCAGTTGTACGGAATGTTGTGGGTTCATCGGTTCATGCCTAATAACTTCCAGAAACAGAAAATAATGCGCACACCTGTTTAGTACAGCACTTGGAGGGTCTTTGTGATTCTTCTTTTGTGTGCATGTACCTGCTTACACTGTACCTGCTGCTAATGGCTATTACGACAAATCATTTGGTTATGCTCACTATGCATCATTTGTAAAGTGCCTAGATCAAACTTCGGCTCTCCGAGAGCACCATACACATGTATTAAAATTATTATTATAATTATATGCAAACATAAAAACTGACAATTGTTCAAGAATGTCAATATATAAACTTTTAAACAGCAACTCTGCAGTTGTGGTACTGTTAATATAAAAATAAGACGCAGAAAGATTTGAGAAAACTTATGATCAGTCAATATTAAGCAAGCTTTAGACTAATGCAATCCATCGCGTCGGTTACTGTTAATTATACGTAATAAAATATGACTTTCTACTACTGGCACACCCAGGTTTCCATGCAGATAAATCAAGTGATCGATGGTATTTAGGGGTACGACGAATTACGGCAATCCACCGAAATCCACTCTAATTAAGCTCAAATCAACCAGATATTTGCGTTGCCGAGCTCGAGGTTTGGGTGGATATTGTAGTAAAAGCTTGATTTTATTTACCCACACAATTTCAAGTCATCGTGTGCACGAAAACTCATGCAAATGAGATGCATCGCTGAAGGCCTGTACCGAAATCCACCGCAATCCACAAGAATTCACAGCAACCACCATTGCTTGTTTTAAATCCATCCGCAACACAAATAACCTGTGCAAAGCTTCACAAAGTTTACAATATCAAACTAAGCTAGGTAAAATGTAACTAGGAAATTTCGCGCGATTCTGCTCACGCGTTCTCATGAAGTCTACTGAAATAGGACTGCTGCGGACGGGCCAATACCGCAATCCACTGCATTCCACCCAGCAACGAAAGAAATCTTGTTCACAAAGGTTCTTTTCTTTTTTGAATCTGACCCAAAACTCTCCGAAAATTGCACTCATAAAATTTTAATTGCATTGGCACGGCCGCTCTCATGCAATCCGCTGCAATCGACGTCAATAGCCTGGGCCAATACCCCAATCCGCTCCTATTCACCGCAACGACCACAAAATGAATAGAAATTGATTGCGCCGAGCCCCTGTTTTATTACATAATAAAATGCACCGTGTTGTGTGTACACCAACTGAAAATAAAACAAAATTGTGGATCAACCTCCTGCAAATGTGCGGCAACCGCCCGAAATGACCTGGGAAAATACAGCAATCCACTCTATTCCACTGCAAATCATCCTCAAATCGCCATCCCAAAACTCTAATTTACATTGCATATAAAACTAAACTCAGTTCAAAGTGCACCCACAAAATTTCGCTCCAATGTGCACACGCGCTCTCATGCAAAGCACTGCAATAAACTGCAACGGCCCTTTCCCATACCACAATCCACCTGAATCCTCAGCAATCCACCGAAAAGCAACCAGAACGCGTGCACTAAAAACTCAATGGCCCGGGCCACTATGGCAATTTACAGAAATCTGACGCAAAGTGCCCCGAAATTGGTTTCGCAATGCTCCAATTTTGAATTCATATTACAAATCATACTGGTTAAAGTCAACCACATCATTTTAACCAATTGCGCTTGTACAAACTCGGTCAATGCATGACAATCTACGGCAACGGCAACGGCTTGTATCAAAGCAGCAATCCACTACAATCCGTGGTAAATCGACCACAAATTGACTGCACGAAGTGCCCATTGTCATCGTATTTCACATTTCTTTTGCTAAAAGTGAAATCGTACAACTTTCAAGCTATTTCGCATGGTGTCAACTTTACAGGGTAATCGACAGCAATGACAGTTGCCAATACCACAATCTGCAGCAAATCGACGAGAAATCGGCTGCACCAAACTCCAATACTCATTGCACGTAATATCTCACTGTTCATGCACATACTTTTAACCCATCCTGTGCGTTCTTTATTCGTCAATGCATGGTAACCGACGGCAATGGCCCGGGAATACGCGCCAATCTATTATGATCGATTGCAAATCACTAGAAAGTGGCTGGGCCGCGATCAAATTTTTCTTACGTGTCACAGCCCACTGTGTTTAAAGTGCAAGCTTCGTGCGTCCTAAAGTGCGTTATGGTCGCGTTTCGGTGGATTGCAGCTGACTGCGGCTGATTTCGGCGGATTGTTGTCTGGGACTGGGCCGTTGCAATTTATTGCAGTGCTTTGAATGAGAACGCGTGTGCACATTGGAGCGAAATTTTGTGGGTGCAGTTTGAACTGAGTTTAGTCTTATAAGAAGTGTAAATTAGAGTTTTACGATGGCGGTTTGAGGATGATTTGCAATGGAATAGAGTGGATTGCTGTATTTTCCCAGGTCATTTCGGGCGGTTGCCGCACATTTCCAGGGTGTCGATCCAAAATTTTGTGTTACTTTTAGTGGGTGTAACACACAACACGGTGCACTTTAATACGCAGTAAAAACTGGAGCAAGGCGAAATCTATTTCTAGTCGTTTGGGGTGGGTGTGGTGGATGGGAGTGGATTGCCGTATTGGCCAGGGCTATTGCAGTCGATTGCAGCGCTTTGCACGAGAGCGGCCGTGCTAATGCAAGTGATATTTTGTGAGTGTAATTGTCGAATATTGTAATGTCTTATGCAATAAAGCCAAGGACCTTTGCGAGTAGGATTTTTTTTGTTGCAGGGTGGAATACAGTGGATCGCGGTACGAGCCCGGGCCACAATATTATTTCAGTGGACTTTGTCAGAAAACGAGAGCAGAATCGCGTGAAATTTTCTGGATACATTTGCTATTGCGTAGTTTGATATTTTAAACTTTTTTGGAGCTTTGTGCACATCATTTGTGGTAGATTTAAAGGGAACTAAAGTGGATTGCGATTGGATTGTGGTGGATTGAGGTTCAGGCCTCCGGCGTTGTAGCTCATTTGCCTAAGTTCTTGAGCACACACTGAGATAAAATTTGGGATATCAATAAAATAGAGCATGTAGTACAATTTTCACCAAAAACCTGAGCTCGGAAACGTAAATTTCTGGCTGATTTGAGCTTAAATACAGTGGATTTCGGTGGATTGCCGTAATTTGTCGTACCCCTGAATACCATCGATCGCTCAGTTTATCTGCATGGGAACCTGGTGTGCAAGTAATATAATCGTATTTTGTTATGTACGATTAACAGTCACCGACGCGATGGGTTATGTTTGTCTAAAGCTTGCTTAATATTGACTGAACATAAGTATTCTTTAATCATTCTTCATCCCATCTTTATATATATATATATAAAGATGCGATAAATAAATATGATATATATATATATATATATATAGAGAGAGAGAGAGAGAGAGAGAGAGAGGAGAGAGAGGAGAGAGAGGTTGGGCACATGAAAAAGGTGTCTTTACTATGTTCAGCTGCACATGCATCCTTATGGGTGTACGCTTGTGGGTATCAGTGGAGTATTTGTAACGAGTGTTTTGCTCACGCAACGTGTGTGTTTGTTAGCGTCAGAGCGTTGACTAGTCGTCAGTTTTTCCGTTACTTTGACGCGTTAACAGAAGCACGGCATAAGTGGTTCATATCTTTACACAATTTTTGCAAATAATAGAGCCACGTCTTCTTATATTTTCACTGTCCTCCTCGCCGACTTTGTTGAGTAGTCAAGTTGAAGATCAAACAGATCTGTTATGGTCACACTGAACGGCTACTTTTAGTACGCTGCGTCGCAGAACCAAAATCTGTTTCCCACAGCATGTGCTGAGCTCCAGAGAATTTTTATTTGTGTGCTCATGCTTGTCGACGTTTTTCAAATTAACGATATTGACATGCTTCCCTGACAGTAAATGGTGAGTGCCTTGAAAGTTACCTGAGGGCGTTAAACAAACATTTCATTAATATTCTCCATTTAGAAAAGCACTCCAACGGAGTCATGAAATCAATTGCAGCTTAAGATTATAGAAATAGAGCTTCTTGACGCTTGCCGAAATACGGTTTCTTGCTTCTTTTGATTACCTGAGTGTGTTGTCACACCTAATCTCTGCGATGAGACGTTATAAGACGTCAGCTAAACATACGATCTGCAACTGATGCATGTATATATTCCATAATAAAGCAAGGGTGGTAGAAAATTCATATAATATATGAATAATAGCTTGAAGATATAAATTGAATGTTCTACTAACGGTTAGAATGAGATAAATTTCAGCCCGGACTTAAATCACTAGGAGTTAGCAGAATTTCAACCATTTCTTATTTATAAATACATGTTGCTAGATGGAGGTTGCTGAAACCGAGCACTAATTTAGATATTTCTTGCGTTTAAAACCCTAAGCCACACTGTGATCTTGCGCTTGCGGATAAGGTTTTCAAAAGCGCGCTTATCAGGGCCTGCTGCTAAATTCCGAGGCATTGGCCGGCAAACCCTAAGCCCATTCGCGTGTAGCCCCATGCGCAGTATTATCTGGGCCAAACTAAAATGTGGTTTTTAGAATAACCTAGAATTTAAGTGCGATATGAGGGCAGCCAAGCCACTCGTGCGTTCAACAGTTAGGAGCGAGAGCGTAGCGTCGCGAGTCGACGCCACCGATGTCGTCCAGCTCAACCCATATATCTATGCTTACAGTTCATCGAACCTTGGAGAACAGTAGCTCTTTACTTCCGGTGGTAACAATCTCATTATTTGTCTGGTTCTCCGTGCTTCTGTGGCTGCGGGAGCTGCCCTTGATTGAATTTAGAAAATGCCGCTTGATTACAGCAAGTGGGACCACATTGAGGTATGTTAAGATAATACACTATTCATTTATAAATTTTAGCATCTCATTGGCTGAGATCAGATGTAGTGATCATGCAGCGTGTTTTCTATTATGATCGACGGCTACGGCGCTACTTCCCCATCGTCTCGGCTCACGATTCAGTGCTTAGCAGTATGTAACGGCCTCTTTATTGCTGTTATTCTTGATGCCCCTTTTTTATTGCGTTTAATTGGTAGATATTGAGAGAATGAAGCGCGTACCCTCCGAAGATGGTCTCGGTTGATGGTTTGCTGCATGTTACATCTCAGCGGCTAGCCGTATCACCACGGCTGATTTCATTTGGAATCTTATATGCGAACTGCACGCATAAACTAGCTGCCTATGTAATTTTTGTCAGTAATAGTCGTTGTCAGCTGATTACCTTGCAAGTAGCTTGTAGGCAGCCGCTGTAGATTTCGCATGATTATCATGCTAAAGGCTTATGTTAATCGACCCCAGATTAGACGTCAGTCAACACAGGATTAGTCATTCTTATAAACGCTGTTATGGCCTTGCTAGCTGATTTTCTATTTTTATGCAGTTATAAATGGTGCCTGAGCCTTCCTCTCCACTAGTGGTAGGACCACTGTCGGGATCACTACTTTAGAAAGTGCAGGCATGTGGAATGCGATTTGTGTCCTCGGAGCAGGATGGTAGGCAACTCATATCCTGTGCAAAGTTTGATTAGGTCGATTTTAATGGGAAATGGGGGATTTGTCTGCGATTTGGAACAACGGAGCTTATGTGAAAGGGGAGACAGACAGTGAGAGAGTGTCTGTGTGTGAGAGACAGACCGAGGATGTGATGTAGTGGTCACGCAGAATCACACTATAACTTATTTGTTTTTCTCAGCTGGTATCCTTGAGATGTGCTTTGGGCCCTGTTTAACTCGTCACGCGATCACTAATTAAGGCTAGATATGCCGTCGTAACCTCGAGCCACTCGTTATGGTTTTTGTTTATACTGCCTGCGAAGGAATGCCAAGGCATGTGGCTATTGTATGGTTGCAAACCTGTCAGCAGAGTTACTGACACGATGAAGCTGCTGGTCTGGACTTGTCAGCATAGTCAGCCCCGGCAATGGCTTCGAAGTGTCATCGGAATTCTTTGGGAGTAAATATGTTTACCTTCATCTGCGATCTGCTGGAGTGGCTGCTATCTATCTGGTGGTAGATTTTGAGAGTAGAAAGGTTGAGGTCACGAGATGTTGAGTATAGTTGGCATTGTCTTCCTCGAGCTTTACCTACCGACCCATTGAACTAGGGTAAATCTGTGAGCCTCATTTCTTGGCCGCATTTAAGAAATGGTACCATACATGTTAGTGACTGTGCTTGTTGATTCACTCGCAGGGAGTTGTAAAGCCCGTATATATATAAAGATTTAGTTGTCATTTAGCCCCTAGATAGAGAATTAGTTCTCTTTGGCTGCTACACAGACGACCTATTATTATTATTATTATTATTATTATTGGAGATCAGTATCGTTCTGCAACTGATTTTCTGTAGAAGCTCGGGCTTGCAGCTCTTGTTTGCCTACCTACACTGTGTTTATGGTTAGAAACTTCTAGAATGGTATTTACCACTGCTAGGAAATGCTGCTTGATTACTGACACTGAGATCACATCGAGGTTTATTATGATTTTATGCGTTCAGTTTTAACTCTGAGCATGTGATGAGACCGGTTTTGGCAAGGATACATTTCCGTGTTCACTTTTCACTCTTAGCATGTCACATGATTGGTTGGAGCAAACGTGCATTGTGGTTTTTGCATACTTGTTTAATGTTCAGCTGTATGCTTCTATGCACTGGTTTGCTCTGCAAAGCGTACTTGACTTGCATTGAAGATTTCCGACGATGAAGATGACACACATCCCAACATCGACACACCAAGCTTGTTCAGATGGCGACATGAGGCAAGGCTGCAGCGGATGGAGGAAGCCAAGAAGGAGAAAGAGCAATTCAGCAAGGGTCTTGCCGAGCTTCAGCAGAAGAAGACAGAAGTGCAGCAGAAGCTAAAAGAAGCTCCCGTGGTAGGTATATGGTTAGCAGCCCTGCACGTGGCCTACGACAGAAATGGCTTGACAGTTATCCGTAATACACCAATGCTGTGAGAAAAAGCCTCCTGATTCCATTGCTTTTCAGGGACTTGCACTGTCGTCAGCAATGTGTGTGTCTGTGTGTGTCTGTGTCTGTGTGTCTCTGTCTCTGTCTGTGTGTCTGTGTCTGTGTGTGTGTCTGTCTGTGTGTGTGTGTGTGTGTGTGTGTGTGTCTGTGTGTGTGTGTGTGTGTGTGTGTGTGTGTGTGTGTGTGTGTGTGTGTCTGTGTGTGTGTGTGTGTGTGTGTGTGTGTGTGTGTGTGTGTGTGTGTGTGTGTGTGTGTGTGTGTGTGTGTGTGTGTGTGTGTGTGTGTGTGTGTGTGTGTGTGTGTGTGTGTGTGTCTGTGTGTGTGTGTGTCTGTGTGTCTGTGTGTCTGCCTGTCCTGTGTGTCTGTCTGTCTGTGTGTCTGTCTGTCTGTGTGCATGTACAATGTATGTGCTCACGTTTGTCTTGTTAGTTTGAGGCATTGTGTACACACCTTGCTTGCCTGTGAGAGGCTAACTCTTTTTTTTTCACATTTAGCACTCGTGTTACTCGTACGTGTGGCAATCCCTGCACTAGCAACACTTGAATGTTTTAAAAGACGAGCTCTTGTCCATGTTGTAATCAATAAGATATCGTTAGTGTTGGGTCCGGATAACACTGGTTGCTGAAGGGCATGCCTCGAATACTAAGCTGGGCGAGTCCCACAGCTGTGCTAGTATGAAGCTGTGTCCGTCAGCGGTCATCTTGTGGCCCTTAGTGTAAGCATGCATGCCTGCTGCACACCCTATCCTATGCGTCACTTTATCTGCCCAGCTTCAGCTCCCAGCGTTCTGCACCAATAAAGAAAGCACTATGCTACAAGTTTATCACTGCCCAGCTGTGACCACTGCTGCTGTCACTGACCGTTACTGGAGCTGCCAGGGTGGAGCATCAGACCCAGTCGTCTTTCTTCTAATTGTGTAATCCTGCAAGTATAATTTAACTCGCACGAGAAATGGGATGCCGCTTCGGCATCTTACGGTATTTGAATTCGAATTCGAGTGAGGACCTGAAGGCAGGCACTGTAGCTGCATCAATGCAGGAATATGTTTGCCTGTCCCTGTGCACAGGTTTTCGAAAAATTCTTTCTTCTCTGCAAAACCTGCTTGCAAAAGTAAAGTGAGCAGGCCTGCCTATATGACTGCAGACGGTAGGCATCCGAATCACTCGCAAGGCTGCTCGGGGCAGCCTTGCGAGTGATTCGGATTCGATGAGTAATTTAGATGCGCGTTGCTAGATGGGTGGCTGTCAGCAGTGAGCTTTTTTTAGTGGGTTTTTCTGCTACTGCTACTCACGCAAAGTCTCTCTCTTTCCCTGTCTCTCTTCAGTCTGGTTTTTTCTCTTTGTGAGATTGCAGCATGCCATCTTCTTTATAACCATCATCATTATGATCGGGCATGCGAGTGCTCACAAGCACCAGCATGTCGATGTGCAGGGCTGCAGATCCACATGTTCCGCATTTTGCCCTGCTTTTGCTTTGTGCTGTAATTGTCATTTTCTTCTTGGTGGTGTCTGAATGGAATGTGTGAATGTCTTGCACAAGTACCTTAAAGGCACCCATAATATTCCACTTCCCATCGAGTATCCAAACAGAATATGTGCATTCGTTTTAGTGAGCATGTGCGTCCAATGCACCTGGTTGGCGAGATCTGATTCATAGGTAGCGTGAAGCTTGATGTGAACAGATGGCAATGAATAAAGTGCTGCAGTGATGCATCCCGCCGCCTACCATGTATTGCCCAGTTAGGCCAGATGCTGCTGGATCTTGATGTGCAACCGTGCATTTATGTGTCTTCACTGGGAGCTGAAATTTAGCATGAAAGGCACGATTACCTGGTCGTTTTTATGTGCTAGTAACTTTGCTGTGGGCACTCGAAAGCCTAGGCAACTTTCGTTGTGCAATCGTAGGGAAAGCCACGTGAGCGATGGGTGTGCTTCGGAACGCGCACGGTAGTACGTGACTTTCGCATGGTCAGCATTTGATGAGTGCTCGTGAGACTCGTTCGTGGTTGCCAGGCATGCTTGAGAACAGTGTTGACAGAATCCTTTTTTTTGTTTCTCAGCTGCCCGTTGTCGATGTGAAGGCCACTGCAGAGCAGCTGAAGCAGCTCGAGCTGCAGGAAGCCGAATTTCGAAGGAAGGAGGAAGAGCTGAAGAAAAAAGAGAAGGTGCCTGCACTCCTCCCCCAGACAGCAGCCAGCCTGGCATCCTGTCTTCTATTCAACCCCGAAATGTGCTGCCAGCAGCATGGGCCAGCAGCCACGAGCCACATTTCCAACTTTTGGATGCTTCGTGATCGTTTTGCCACTTGCTTTTGATCTCGCTTGACGAATTCATTTTTCGTGGTGGTTTTCACTTTTTTTTTTGTCTGGCATGGCAGCACATTCTATCTGGTGGCCTTAAAACGAAAGTTTTTGTAGCTCACGCCGCTCAACATCGACACCATTTGTCACGATGGGAAAGGAAAGACTATCATTAACAAGAGTGAACCTCGGAAAAAGGAAGTCTTGACTGACGAGGAAAAGATGGATAGGCAGGTAGGGCCACCAGGTTGTCTCACTGTGCTGGTAGTAGTGGCTTGCGGAGCACTCGGAAGGCTGGCAGGAGGGGAGAGCAAGGTTGCCAGAAACGATTGCTCGTCCACACCGGCACGCATCTCTTGCAGGCGCGAAGCGCGCCACCCGAATTTGTAGCTCAGCCTCTGCTCAACGCTCGAGTGACCACGCTTTCTCAGCGCATGCCCTCGTGCTGCTGCCTCTCGTGTGCAGCTGCCTCCTGTTCTCCTCTCGCTCTCCTGTCTAGAAACGCTTCACCGAACAGAACGAACCGCTGGTGAAGAAATACGGCCTGTTCAGAAAGTACGACGACAGCCTCGAGTTCCTCACCGAGCATCCTCACTTGGCCTGCGACGAGACGGCCAACTATCTCGTCCTGTGGTGCATCGATCTCGAGCTGGAGGGCGTAGGTGTTTAAGCCTTTAAGCCTGTTTAAGATGCTGCTGCGGCGGTCGTCGCAAGTCGCGCAGTGGCTCACTGTGCAGGCGCTCGCGTCCCGGCCGTTGTAGAAGAAGGATCTGATGGAGCACGTGGCACATCAGACCATAGTCATGCAGTTCATCTTGGAGCTGTCGAGGCAGCTCGATCGCGATCCGCGCAGCTGCGTGCGACCCTTCTTTAGCAGGTGCTGGGCCTCCTCAGTCAGTGCTCGCAGCGGAGCTCGCGCAAGCGCTGCCACTTGCGCCGCGAGACAAATGATGTTGCTGAGCGGCGGCTGACCGGAGCGTGGCGTTGCGCTTGTGGGCAGGATCAAGTTGGCCGAAAAGCAGTACATGGACGCGTTCAACGACGAGCTGTCGGCTTTCAAGGAACGCGTCCGCTCTCGGGCGGAGGCGCGCCTGGAGAAGGCCAGGCAGGAAGCTGAGGAAGAAGAGCTCAAAGCTCGGCTGGGTCCCGGTGGCCTTGACCCGGTTGAAGTGTTCGAGTCTCTGCCGGAGGTAATGCCCAAAGCTGCTCCTGTGCAGATGTGTGTGAGAGAGAGAGAGAGAGAGAGAGAGAGAGAGAGAAAGAGAGAGAGAGAGAGAGAGAGAGAGAGAGAGAGAGAGAGAGAGAGAGAGAGAGAGAGAGAGAGAGAGAGAGAGAGAGAGCTTTGTCTGGCGAGCTCGCACGTGAATGCTTGCTGTGATTTAGAGCGTCACGCCTGGTCGTTTGTTGTTTATTGTGGGAGGGGAAGCAGCTTAGGTAGCTTTTGGCACACGCCAGGCTACGACTTGCTTTGTATAAACCGTCAAAGCGCATCCTTTCTTCATCTGTATAAACCTCACTCGGCTTCTGCTGGTCATGTGGTTCATTACCGCCTTGCTTGCATTGCCACTAAGAGGCAGCACACACGTGCAGGTATTCACTTGCTCTGCGGTGGCAGAATGCTTGTGGTAGTTTTTTTGAACATGCCTGGACCTGGTTAGGTCGTGCTGGAGATTAGCTGTCGAGTCTGTGCTGAAAGCAGATGCAATGATAGCATCTTGCCAGCCAACTCATTATAAACGTAAGCAATCGCTCATTCTGAACTCAGCTGAGCATTCTGAACACTCGGATTTTGCTCGAGCTCGTAAGCGGAAGTCTGCAGCCTTTGCAGCTCTAAAGTCCCGTTTGCTGAGCATCGAGCGAAAAGCAGTTGCACACAGGTAGCTCACGATGAGTCGATAGCCTTAAATCGAAAACCCTGAGGCCGCACGTGATCGTACTCTGCTCGAGGAGAGTGTTCTTTCGATTTAACTCAGTCCCACTGCAGACAGCCTCTGGTCACTGGATTTTGAAATTTGATCAATTGACGTTCGCTGGTCGTTCTGGTATGGGTTTGAACAAGTTTGAAACCATGAGTGATTGTGCAGCGACTATGGCAGGCCCATAGAACTACTCAGTTCAGTGGCATTGAGTCACAATGATCGTGACACGGATGCAGCTGGAACTAATAATGAAAGTGAGTGACCTTCAGTTTGTTGTGAGTACCAAGCAGCCGACGTGACGACTTTGCATATGGCTGGCCTTTTACAATCACCTCTAATTATTAAACTAGACAGCTGAAACGTTTGCCCTTCTCTCTGGGGCTCACTATAACTAGAGATTGGCTGCTTTAGCAAACTTGTTTATATAGTAGCTATAAGCCTTAGTGGCTTATGCCCAATGAAGTGGGCAATGAACAATTACCTGTATCAGTTATCCCGCACATGACTTGAGCTGTGCAGTGAACAAGATTCATAACCTGAGGTCTAAGACCCAGACATTCACTCACAAGAGTGGCTAGAAAAATCCTATGCATGTAATGCATCAGGAAAGCTCAGCTGACTTGCTCGTGCATGTATGTACTGGCACAGTCTCAGGAGCCACTTTTTAATAGTTCTTCAGGAAATACTAGGGACCTTTTTGTAGCACTGTGTGTTTTGACTATTGTTGCCATGATTACTTTGACGTCCAGTATTTCCAATTGGGTTGGCATTTGGATTGTTTCACACATTTCACTGCTTTTATTGCCCCCCCATACAAGATACACATACACGCCCATGTACATTTGAGCACTCACATGTGGTTGCAGACATATCCACTTGCGGTCACCCACGAGTGTGCACATAATATCACGCATGCACAGACATGTATTTGTCAGTGCACACACGAGGGCTTGCATGGTTACGGGATCAAACAGGGAACCATATATGGATACTTTAGCAGCAGTTGAAGCCAACAGAGTTGGCTTTTTCGTTCAAAGATTGAAGTTTGGAAGCAAGTGGCACAATCAGCTCAAGCAGGAGACCATTGGTCCGGTTGTGCAACCCCTCGTCTTTTGGTTCTTCAACAGCAATGGTAGTGAGACTCTCCTTGTCTAACCATGTTAGGGTAGCAGTGTAAAATATCGGACTTGAAATTTATCTCGCGAAAACATTAAATGTGCTTATAGTAGTGATCTCACGTGTTTCAGTAGCTTGGAGAAATTCTGCCTGTCATAGGCTTCGTCGATATTTCACAACTGCCAGGCTAATTGTTGCTTATGGCAATTAATCACTTTAGTCATTGGTATAGCCGATCACAAGTAAGGTGCTGGAGTCATTAGAAGACCAGCAGGATGGGGCTTATATTGCTGCTGTTTCTATGTGGACCTGAAACCTGATGCATTGCTTGTGCTTCTTGAATGTCTTCTGGTTGCATGAGAAAACAGATTATGTGGCAGGTCTGTTAAAATAGGTTGGAAATGGGTAAAGAGTTCAAGAGTCTGCTTAAAATTTGATTGTTCTGTGGATGCAGCTCAGTTATCACAATGACAGTGTGGCTTGCATGGTGGATATGGATTTAGCCAGATGGTTAGGAGTAATCTCTGTTGAGCAGTCCATAAGTGGTATCGGTCGTGAGCTGGTTTTAAGATCTCCGTCAAGGTAAAAAAAAATTAGGACCGTGGTAGCCCGAATGTAGAGAACTGACACCCCTCCCATAATGTGGCGTATGTCCTGTTGATGTAGCATGGTCAAAGCTGCTGGTTACTAAAGCAAATCTGCATAGAAAGGTAATGTAAAGTTCGTGCAGACTTTACTTGAAGGCCTTATATAATGTCTCCCTAGCTTGCTTCTCCATAGCAAATGGTAGGGTTGCGGAACGTGACTTGTGTATGAAGGAATTGTCCAGGGGCTAAACCTTGGCAACAAGTGGGATTGACAATAAGTCATGCATTATGATGGCTTACACCGAATTACTGTTGCAGCCTGGTAGGCTCTTAACCACACTGAATTGACTTGATATAGTTGTGTGCCAATATTTTACTGGCCCTATTTCCTTATTTTAGTTTTGTTACCTACTCTCACGTCCAAGATGATTAAAGCTCTCTTCAGGAATATGCAGGCAAGACTCAGTCTTATGACTTTCAAGCTAAAATCTCCATCCCTGTGTACAAGGCTGTACACGATGTGTAATAATAGACAATCTCTTCAAAAATTGTAAACCAAGTGTTTCTAACTGTTTACTCAGAAGTGAGGCTGCCCAAGAAATGGTTCTTGATTATCATGTGCTTCTGGGTGTCTGTGATCCTACCATCATCTTCGGGGGGTGGGGGTAAGATGCAACCTCTCCACGACCGAGTTCGTGGCTTTGAAATAGACAGTTGGCGATCCTATACTGCCAACTGCAGTCGGTGGTGATAGCTGTTAAGGCTCCCGTGCTGCTATACAAATGTGGTTTTTAAATAAGCAAATATTCATTTTTTATTGCTTAGCTGTTTCATTGATCCACGGCATTCTAAGCAGCTCATAAAGATATCTGCATGTGTAGGCAAAGTTGAGGCAACCTTATATTGCTTTTCTATCGTCGCTGGTATGAGTCTTTCCATAGATGCAGTATTGGATATTAATCAGACGATTGACTGGCCAAGCCATGGCCGTGACAGAGAATCTGAAAAAAGGTTCCCAATTGCATCTTAGTTTGTGTATGTAATGGTCGTTCTGAATTCGATGTGAAGCACACTTTTGGTACGTTGGTAGTACGAGTAATTTGCCAATTGCTTATGCCTCGCGAGAATTGAAAATGGCCATTATTCCCTACAAAGTGTGCTCTTGTTTCAAGGGCAGTGGTAAACTTGAAATTTACCCTTTCTCACGAACAAACTAACAAATTCGTGCCTTCAAAGGTTCACATTTAGTCAGACAACACAGTGAATGAATAAAAATTAACCTGCATTTACTGTGAAAATTTCACGCAAAAGTTACCATTCAGAAGGGTTCCGAAATTGGTAGGGTGTTATAGATTTGCAGCTATACTGCTAATCGCTTTTTCAAAGAAGCCACAAAGCATGGTTTTCTGTGTTTTTGTAATACTGTCCTTAGTAACGAAGTTTACCATCCAATGTATTTTGGCGAAACCGCTCACCTTGCTCCTCTGAGTCTCCCATGAGGCTCCCATGTCCTCGGGATTTGTCAAAACTTGCATCAAAGATACGGACTTCAAAGGTCATTCAGCATCCCATTGTTGCTGTTTTTTATGAAAGCCTGGACCAGCTGCTCATGATTTTCAACATTTTTGCTGTCCAAAAGCCGTGAACAACTGCAAACAAACTGTTTCATGCCGACTTTTCCTCCCTGTACGTTACTAGGCTAATGTGTCTTACTTTATGATCTGTGTATGCAGTTCGATAAAGTTCCACTTTCATGCAACAAGTTCCACTCGAGAGCCAAGGTGTCACTAACTAACGTTTGACTTTTTTAAGACCCAGGCCTCTGAACAGACCACAGAGGGAATTTTGGCTGGAGAGTATGACTTTCTCTTCCCTCGAAATTGGAATCTGGATCTGTTCCTCTCAAGCAGTCTTTCATGCTGCTTCTTCTTGTTGAAGGCTGATTCGTCTCTGGAGAGGTGAGACAGGAAGCTCAGGGCATTGTGGTAATTGTGCAAGGCATGAAGCTAAGCTCGGATGCACGATGGCAGGCTGGCCCACTATTGGCAGCTTGACATTTACAAGAGTCACCCATTCAGAAGTAGCAGTTACTTGAATGGTCAGTCGGTTTCCACCAAATTCCATGGATAGCAAACTTCTCATCCCTCATTTCTTCCTTTTACTAACTAGCATGTAAACTTGCAAAAAGGCGATTTCACTTTCCAGCCAAAGTTGAAGATGGATGAGTAGCTATCTGGTAGCAAGCGAAATTGTAAATTAAACAATGCTATTTCCTGCATTACCTAACCTAGTATAGTGCTTGCGTTCTCGGTTTAAAGAGTGAAACAAAACGATGTCTGGTTTCGATGGCTTGTTTAGCCGTCCCAGGCAGCAGCAGTGTTCCATGGGATACCTCGTGGTGTTGCTTAAACTGCCTTTGCTCCTTGCAACAAGATAAGCTATATTTCTGTTACGATCCTTGTTTAAAAGTGTCAGCAACATGCCTGAATCGAACTAGTTGTACCACCCCCAATGTAGATGTGGTAAGTAGCCATTTGAAATAATGCTAGTATAGAAACAGGAATATTTTATACTGCCGTTGTCTTGAAAAGTGAAGCTATTTTTGAATTGCCATTGTTTTATGGTTCATGAAAGTTATCGATTTCTTCCATTTCTAGCCACATGTTTACTCATATTGCCATGTTCTTCACTGACGTTGTAATCAACTTTCTCAGCACGAATATCTCCCTTAAGCAGAAGTCGCTGCTGGCATGCTACTTGACACTGGCCCAATGTAAGAGAGCTCTCTCGACGATTGTAATTGCAACTAGCAACTATAAAATATTTCATTTTTCTCCTCGTGATTTATTTTATTTAAGAAAAAGTATCTAGGTTGCCTTGTGTGCAGGCTCAACAATTAGGTAACTGGATACTCACTTTTGCCTTCCAAATCAACGTTGGGTCTTTTCTGCAATTTTTATTGGTTTAGGCTACTATAGAATTTTATTTCATGACGTTATTGGGCTTCTAGAACCTACTGGGATGTGAGGTAATGTCCGTTGGCATGAATAAGGCTATGCATATATATATATATATATATATATATATATATATATATATATATATATATTACATAATTCATTCCTATAGCTTGCTAAGAGAACTTGATCTCTAATTACGTGCTTAACGTATGCCATGGGGCTCGAGCCCTCAGCCTGGGGTCGTAAAATACAATTACCTTGACCCTTGTGGGGTGAGTTTCTTCACCACTGGCCACAAATTCTTGCCATGCTAATCTAGGGCAACATTCGCGAATGCCAATATTAGGCCAGATGCAGTAACTAATTCGCAAAGGACATTACTGTTTACCAGGTAGGGCTAGTTTTCAAAAGTTGTTTGGCCACTCCGTGGCTGAAGGGTTCTTAAAGGACTTGAGCCCACCTCTGAATATTTTGTAATGGGAGAGGGGTGATTCGCTGACTGCCTTGTAAGCCCCTCTAAGTACCTAGTGGCCCACTTCGGGAAAAAACCCTGACACTCCCATAAAAGGTTTGCTACCCTGTAGATTTATTTTAGCTCCCCCCATAACAAATGTAGTAGCCACTCAAAAGTAAATGTAAAATATACCTTCCTTATGAAATGCAACCTGATTCGGCACTCTGAACATACTACAAAGCTCTGTCAACTACTCCTTAAACCTCGAACCGTTTGTAGACCGTGCCATTAGTTCGTATGCTCCCAAAGCCTGGAACACACTCCTGCCTTGCGTCACGACATCCCCTGACTTGACCACATTTAAGAATAAACTTAAAACGCACCTATTTATCACAGCATTTATTGGGTCCCCTGTGATTCGGCCTTTATGTGCTTGCCATTGCATATTTCCACTAACAAAGCTTGCTGACCCTGTGCATTTCACCCTTAACCATGTTATTCTTGTTGATTGAGCATGCTACCAGTGACCTTTCGATCATGTTTCATATGCAGCAAATGTAAAGTGCCTAGCGATATACTGACTTCTCTGAGAGCTTTTTATCAAGTATATTATTTTTATTACTATTAGTAGTAGTAGTAGTATTACAACCGCTCTGAGAGGGGCAACCAGGCATGGTGACATTTCTACAGGATGCATTGGGCTGGGGAACCAATGTGAACCACTTCCAGAGGCTGGGCCATAGCCTCCAGCAGCCCAGTGACTCTTCCTTCTAGATGTCTGTGAAATTCGATGTTCGATGCATGGGTGAACTTTTGACCAGCTGCTGCACCCGAGAAGTGCATTGGCTGGAGTGGAAAAGAGCAAGAATAACTTCCACTTGGCTCTCTGTGGGGTTGATGGTGGGCGCCATTGCACCTGCCTGCCCCCATGTTAATCTGTCAGCTCTGACCAGCTGCACGATGCTCTTGTAGTCGATGAAAGAATGCTTTGACAAGAAGGACATACCGCTGCTGCAGAAGATCATTGGCGAAATGGATCCGAAGGAGGCCGAATACCACATGAAGCGGTGTGTTGCCTCGGGCCTCTGGGTGCCTGGTGGAGGTTCAGGAGCTGCTGACTGCGAGAGCGACGTCGAAGCCGACACTGGACTGATCGGTGACGAGGCGTCGGGTGGCAGTGAGGCTACTGATCGAGACGTGTCCTACAGTGTCCAGTCGACGGACGGTGGAGGCACAGCGGTTTAACTCAAGCAGCATGATCCGGGAACAATTCGAGCAGCTGCACGACTTTTGTCGCACCCCTATGACTTTGCCTTAACGACATTGAAGCAGCATGCATGAACTTGCTAGCCACCTGGCATCGCATTGGGCATACATTGGCTGAATCGATGGAATGCATAGATCTTGACTAAGCTGCTAGTACCCTTATACTGGCTGCTGGGCACTTGCCCCATGTCAATCGGCCTTATGCTTGGTGCTATTGCGACTTGTATGTCCTGGTGTCTCATTTGTGTTCAATTTGATAAATGCCCTTAAAAGTGCCACGGCGCTGCTTCTGCCCCCCCCCCCCCGACTGAGGCTTTGGGTGGCTCACTGAGGAGTCAGTACTGTAGTTTGAGTCAATGTTGCAGTTTATTAGCTTGATGTCTTCAGTTCGGGTCATATGAAATTGGCCATGCACACATGTCAGCATAATCTTTGCCACTCCTTACAAATCCCACGGCATTCAAAATATGTCCATACAATTCGAAGATTCGGTATTCCAAACGTGCATAAAGCACAAGGCTCGCTTAAATAAATAAATCCTAGCTGATTAAACAGCCTCTTTTGTATAGCGGCAGAAGAGCCTTTACCGCTATCGCCACAGCTTGCAGTGGCGATAAAGGATCGCCCCGCCGCAGGAATCGAAGCCACGACCTCGGGACCGAGGCCGTGAAAGCAACTGCTTTACCTAGTGTGCCATCACGGCTCGCTTATCCCTATGTACATATTATACAATACATACCTACAGCTATAGGCACATATGTACAATGCATGTGCATGTGGTTAGTATGTTTGCAGTGCCGGACCGAAAATGCCAAAAAGGTTTACCACGAGGTGGTAGTAATGTCAGGAGTCAATACTTGGTTTAAATTGTGTATCTTGCCACCTTGCTTAGCCTACTAGGCAGAAAGATTAACTGGTTTGATGGTTTCTGTCACCCACTTTCAGGTCCTTTCGTTCTTTGGCTCCAGCCTACCTATCAGATCTACTCGTCCACCAGGCTAAGCATCATACCACCTGCTTTTTCAAATCTATGTATCTACCACAAACCTCAAATTATTTGGAGGTGGCACCATTTGTCCGTATGCTCCCAAATCCTGGAACACACTCCCGACCTGCATCACTACATCTCCTGACTTGTCTACATTTAAAAAGAAACTAAGAACGCATCTATTTATCACAGCATTTAATGGTCCCTGTGATTAGTCCCTTATGTGCTTATGCATGCTGACATTGTACATCCTGTCACTAACCATGCTTGCTGCCCGTGTGCATGTCGTCATCCCTAACCATCTTAATATTTGTTATTTATTGAGCATGCTACCACTAATCATTCGGTCATGCTTCCTTGACAGCAAATGTGAAGCGCTTACAAAGAGATTGAGTTCTCTGAGGGTGCTATAATAAGCTATCGTTATTATTTCTTGCGGGCTCGGAAAATTTGCAGTTTTTGAAGGACTGTTTTGGTAATATCATTAAAGCATATTAAGTGTGTGTGGCTGTGCCGAGTATCCATCTCAAAATACGCATCCAAACGGGCGACTAAGTTGAGTTCTTCAGGGGCAAGATTAAGACATACGGTTTAATGCATGTGCAAATGTATGCCGGACCAGGCTATAGGCAATGCAAGAAATCAAATCGGTATTTTGGCTCAGTAAGAAATCGGCCAATGAAGTTAGCTGATTAAAAACACTTGCCTTTGTCTTGACAAACACGGAAAATGCAAAAACCATTGCTGTGCGATACGTCGGCATATCTAGCCCTCTACCTTCTCCTTGAAACTCATCCGATAGCAACTTATATTCCACGGTTGTAGTATTGGCATAGCCCTGTTGAGCGATTGTTCGTTACGATCTCACCTGACAGCTTGCCTAAGTGGTTAGTGTGGTCTGCTGCGGCAAATGAGAAACTGAATGCTTGCCTTGCCGATGTTCGATCCTGAATGTGGGAAAACTTCCTGAAATTAAATGATGATAAAACCGAACTGCTGCTCATAGGACACTCGTGTGGCTGGATTAAATGGCTTTGCTGTTCTAATAGGTGATGCTATTGTGCGACCTTCACAGCATGCTCGAAATTTAGGTGTCGTGTTCGACAGCTGCCTTAATTTCAAATGCTTCATTCAGAAGACTGCTTCTACAGCTTGCCATCACATCCGATCCCTATCCAAGATTAGGAGCTGTCTCCCACAGTGGCTTGTAAAAAATTTAACTAGCTCTTTAGTTCTGTCTCGGCTTGATTATTGTAATTCCCTTTTGGCTGGCTGCCAAAGATAGCTATTATGCCACTGCAGAGGACTATGAATATGGCTGCAAGGCTAGTCTTCAAGTCCCAGCGGTTTGAGCACGTGTCTCCTTTGCTGAAAGAGCTAGGATGGTTGCTGGTCGAGCAAAGGATACAGAGCAAAGTTCTTAAGCTGACCCACAAGGCCTGCCGCGGCTTGGCTCCTTCGTACCTAGCTGACCTGCTGCATCAGTTTCAGCCTGTTCGAGCCCTCAGGTCCTGTGTGGACAATAAATTAGCTGTCCCATTCCTCTGCTTAAAGACAGTTGGCGACAGAAGCTTTAGCTCTGCAGGTCCTAGACTGTGGAGCTAGCTTCCACACTTCTTACGCAACGACAACTACTCTCCTACTGCCGAATATGGCTCATCCTTTTCAGCGGTTCCGAGCTGCTACTTCTATGCTACTCACTACCTCAACTGCTCTCCTAACTCTGCTATGCTTCCCACTTTCTCTTTGTTGTGTGAGACGAAGTCTGTTGGCTACCGAATGCGTGCCGATAGCCGCTTAGGCTGTGAGCTTGCTATACAAAACTCTCCTTCGTAACACCCACATGGTCTTTATGACTTTGTGAAGTTACAGACGGAGATACATACATACCTATATGCAGGCCGGTGCACAGCTGTGGTCCACCTGTGATGTGGCACGGAGACAAGCTGGTAACCCACTGTTGGCCAGATGGTGAATTCCCCATCAGGGTCGGCTGGTGCACAGTTGTGGTCCTCGATGAATCGTCAGGGTCAACCATGTGACCCGAGCAGTCGAGGAGAGGAGAGTCGAGTGGTAAAAGGGGGCGAAGGGAGCAGTGCATCCTTCGGCTCTGTGCGTTGTGCAATAAACTGTTAGCTTTGGTCATCGGCTGGCTCTCTGATGTGCGAACCAAACTACAATTAGTAATGGAGTTCAGGAGCTTATAGCGAGTATTTGACTCACTGGCCTAAGCTCCCCAAGTGATATAAATATCTATTCAGGTGCTACACTTACTCCAAGGGGCTCAAGCCCATGACCTCGGCCAGAACTTGGTCGCGACTAGAATCTTTACCACTGGGCCAAGCCAGAGGAGGCTGATGAAAGATGTTTCGTGGTTCAATTATCGGTAGCGTCGTAGCGAGGAACATTTCCTAGGGAGCATATTGGGATTGGTGTCATGCGATGTGAAACAGGCTTTATCATTTGTGAAGGCACGGCCATTGCAACTAGCTGAAGCATGACTTGGTGACTGAAGAGGCACGGAATAAATACTTTTTATCTACTAAGGAGCTGAATGAGTAACGCTTGCTGCATATAGGTGCATGCTGATTCTTACCTATGTGTAAAAATTACCTTCCGTTTACAACACTGTAGCTTAGTTTCGTGGGTTCGTGTCTCATGCAGCCTGCCACAGCTCCTCCAGGTGCTGCATAGCAGCCAGAGCTTAGACGTACCGTTATAGCAGCATCAACTTGATTGGTGTGCGATGTTTTTGAAACGAAAAAAAAATCGCAGACTGCCTATAACTCTCGGCCTCTTTGCTCTTCCGTAGAGCTCTTAGCTGTTTATTTGATACATTTGCAAGTATCGTGTGCATGATCACCTAGTGGCTATCATCAACCTATCATCAACTAGTGGCTCATCGAGTGAAGAAATACACTAGCACGGCCAGCCATGTGGACATACCCAGCTGTCCTCCAAGAAGCATAGCGACCCGCCCAGCGGCCATGCAAGTGGCCCGTCGATCGGCCCTCCCAGCGGCCCTCCCAACGGCCAGCTCAGCTGCCAGACCAGTCGTCAGAGAAGCGGCCCGCCCAGCGGCCCCCCAGTCCTGGCGCCATAAATGCATGCAATTCCTTAAGATAAGATGCTTACCAACAGACTGAATCGGTTATTTCCTTTTGCCTTGTTTTCTTATGTACGAGTTTTTTTAAAAGCATGTAGACTTGCAAAACAGAAACGAGCCCTCCTATGAAAGTTAATCGATCAGTTCAAGTCAGTCTTTTAAGAGTTACAATAACTATTATTCTACGTTATTTTGTTTTTCAGTCTTAGCTATTAGAAAACTTTTAATTTTTAAAACTTTTAACTTCTAAAACTTTTAAAAGAATTTTTGAGTAGTTCCCTTCACGGTCATGATTGTAAAGCTTTCTAGAATAGAACTGCAAAGCAAACTTATAGTCTTTATAATAGTTTAACTGGAAAAACTGCATGGTAGGCCAGTGAACCTCTTCAAAAGCGACAGTGCAGTTAGCTCTCAACTTATATTAAGAGAAGTGAACTATGGTTTGTCGTGTCGAACTCTTTCTGACAAATACATACCTATTCCCCTTGACATTAAATCTAGCCTAGCGATATCATTATAGGAATGCACTTAATTAATGGCTCATCGAGTGAAGAAAAAAACCCACATGGCCCGCCATGAGGACACACCCATGTGCCCTCCAAGCGACAGCCATCGGCCCTCCCAGCTGCCATGCAAGTGACCCGCTCAGAGGCCCGTCGATCGGCCCTCCCAGCGGCCCTCCTGATCGCCCTCCCAACGGCCAGCCCTGCTGCCGGACCAATGATCAGACCAGCGGCCCGCCCAGCAGCCTGCCCGGCGGCCCCCAGTCCTGGCGCCGTACATGGACGCGATTTCTTAAGATAAGATGCTTACCAGCGGTACAGCTCGGTTATTTCTTTGTGCCTTGCTTTCTACTGTACGAGTTTTTCAAAAAGCAGGTAGACCTGCAAAACGGAAACGAGCCTTCAATGAAATTTAATCGATCAGGTGAAGGCAGTTTTTTAAGAGATACTATATATATTACTGTGCCTTATTTGATTGTTCAGTGTTAGCTATTAGATAAATTGTATGGGGTTTATTTATTCGCACGATGCTGCTCGATATCCAGGCTTACACTATCCATGCTCGAGAGTGCGATATCAATTTCCGGCAAATTAGGTCCATGCCCAGCTGTGACTTCATAAGTCGACTGCAACAGCTAAACTCAACATGCTTACTACGATCGGCTTCCGCCTCAATCTTTGTCTCTTCAACATATTAATATGCATGTGTGCATCTCCTTAGGTGAAGGAGCAGCGATCACTTCGATTAGTTAATAAACGCCCAGTACTTCAAATTATAACTCTGAGCTACAAGGGCCGACGGCTCAGCTTCTCATACCTAGTCTAACTGCTGCCCCTGTGCTACTTCATAGAGCAGTGGTTCAAAACCTTCCAAGTGCCTCATGTTGTGGCGACCCCAACCATAAAGATATTGCTTGCAAAATGTAGAAGTGAATGTTTTCTGCTGGTCTTCTCGACACCGAAAGTGGTCGCGACCCACAGGTTGATAACCACTGTCTTGGAGCCTTCCATATTTTTTTGTAAACGGAGCAAAGAATTAGCCACTATTTCACGTAAAGACTGACGGTGACAGAGCCTCCTCGTCTGTACGTTTTTTATGCATACCTAGCACCCGAAACTCAAACCCTAACGTGGCGTTACTCCTGCTGCAAACTTTTTCAACCTATATCCAGCCATTCCGAGCTGCTACTTCTTGCTGTCAATTTCATTTACTGCTCTCCAGATTTATCTAGACTTTGTATTTCCTTCATTGCATCAGATTAAAAATATTGGCTAACCTGTTTGCAGCAAAAGCCACTTACCTTTGAGTTTGCTGATGTAAACAGGTGAACCTAAACATTTTGGTGTCAATACAGGCTGGGTATATATTTGTGCTCTTTGGCGTTGAAATATACTCTCCAACTGCTTAAGAAATATTATTCATGTAGTTCCGGGTTATAATTCTAAGTTTTCGGCTGGTTCAAAATTCACAATCAACGTTTGTCATCCAGATATTGGTAATTGTTATTAAGGTTAGAATCCGTTAAATCAATACAAAAATCAGCTCGCCCTAAGATATCATACTTCGCGTGGACAGATCCTAAAAGGCCTAGTTAGCTGTTGGTTCCGATTCAGTGTGAAACCCAGCCAAAAGAAGAATGGAATGAATAACTATTGAAATGATTGAAATCCAAAATAATGTAGTCACGTCAGGTTAAACCCCTTTATAATAACGCATGCGCCAACAACAACAGGGGAACAAGACAACTCTACAGGGAGGGTCCTAAACAAAGAATACTATTGCGGTGCTAGACGAAGAAGCAGGCACAAACAAACGTGCTAGTTGGTCAGCCGGCTTCCACAGTCCTACCGTTGTACCGACTCCAAATCCAACAGTACGAGCGTACACCGTAAAAGATCCGGCTAGCTGAGTAACTGCTTGACTAGTCGGAGTCGACGGCCACCACAGTCGAGAGCTTACTCCGAAAGACGCCAATACACTGGTGGGGGGTTACGAACACGCTACATGGGGAACGCAGAATATACAAGTCTCAACAACGAGCGTGCCATCCGGCTCCGCTGGGGCCTTGGGCACTCGTCGCCTCGCGTTCGTGGTCGCATCTCCGGAGCATGCCTGCCACCATCAAGGCGCATAACTCGGCAAGACCGGGAGCGTCCAACACTGCTACTTACTCGGCCAACTTATCCTACCCAAGAGCCCCCATGACCTCAAGTCACCGCACACCGGGCCATGCCGTAAGTCCGAAACTGGCCTAGCCGGTGACCCTTAACCTAATTACAGCCATCCGGTTCCCTGCAAACCAAACCAAGCCTGGGTACCATAATATATAGGCAGTGATTCGCTCGTATTTATTTTCCATAATTGAAGGCGCTCAATTGGCTGACAGTATATTAGAATGCAGTAAATTCAACGTGGCGTAAAAACTAGAGCTGCAAACAGCTAATCTCTAGCCAGTAGGCAACGGATTGCGAAAAAAGCAGGATTTTGCCGTCGATTGCCGTGAATTGCTATCGATTGTGTGCTCGCGATAACTTTAAAGAAGCGATTGCACTTTCAATGCCGTATGCTACAACGGACGAGAAAAGTTAGAGCTTGTCTCAAGCACTCTCAGGTCCATTTGTAACTGAGGCCGAGACGCTCTGCAAGAGGTAATTTCAAGCGAGCCCCACTCACTGAATGCCATGTCTTTTGTTAGCTCTTGATTATCAGGACGTGACAACGATTGGTTTGTGGCTCAGGTGCTTTCCCTTTACCTCGCCTTTCATGTTCCAATCGCAGCTGCACGCCTGTCAGAAGGACCTGGTGGCTTGGCTGCTTTCCCCCACTGGGAGTTTTGCTGTTACTGAAGCAGTGCTGTAATCATGACTTGCTAGTGCAATGGTCCTCAACCCTCCTAAAGCCGCGCCTCTTTAATACAGTTTCTCGTAATGTGACAACCCCCAGCGATAAAATTATTTTGTGCAAAATGTCTAAATTCGTGTTTTGCGATGGTCTTAGGCGACGTCCACCGAAGGGTTGTCTGACCCCCAAAGGGGTCGCGACCAACAGTTTGAGAACTGCTGTGCGAGTGGTGGTTTTTAACTCAGGTGTTTTCCCAAGCGGTTACTTTTGCAGTTACTGAAGCAGTGCTGTCCTCAGGACTTGGTGTTGAATGATTTGTGACTCAGGTGCTTTGCCCTGCCTTGCATTTTCCAATAACAGCCTTAGTGCATGCTATGAGTAGCAATAAATGGTATTAATAACTTTGTAATACAGCCCTCCGAGAACATAACCTTCTTCTGGGCACTTCAAATCTGCTGTAAAGGAAGCATAGTCGGATGGTTAGTGGTAGCATGCTTAATGAGCAAAGAGCTAACAGTGGTTAAAGGGAACATACACAGGGTCAGCAAGCAAGTATGGTTAGTTGCAGCATGCACAATGTGAGCAAGCACAAGCACACAAAGTAAGAAGAGAATGGTCCTGTCAAATTCGGTGATAGATAGCTGCGTTTTTAGTTACTTTTTCAATGTGGTAGCTTCAGAGGATGTCATGACGCAAGTAGGAGGTGAGTTTAAGGCTTAGCGAACATACGAACTACAGTCATGGTCTATGTGTGTGAGCGCGCGTGTGTGTGTGTGTGTGTGTGTGTGTGTGTGCATGTGTGTGTGCGTGTGTGTGCGTGTGTGTGTGTGTGTGTGCGTGTGTGTGTGATTGCGTATGTGTGTGTGTGTTCGGCGTGTGTGTGTGTGCCTGTGACCACCCCCACATGCACGCAGGTGTATGTATAGTAATGAGCACGTGTGTGATTGCTGATGTGTGCGAGCATGAGCAGCAATTCTAATGAAGGCCGTGGCCTCTCCGACCATCGTTCTGATTTGACCAACATTTGGTGGTCGAGGCTGTGATATAAATAGCATGTTGGTGTGCATTGACCTAATGTGAACTAATTTTCATCTTACGTCTTGTGCAATGCATTACGATTGACTGCAGTGGCCTGGACTCTTACTGCAGTGATTTATAATCTGCCACAAGTCTTCAGAAAATGGATCGGTGAAGCTCCAACTTTTTTTCTGTAAGATGGCAGAACTGTATTCGAAGTGGAACCATGGAGTTCCTACTATTTACCATTGCAAAATCTCTGGTTATTTATGGCAATATACAGCGATGTGTTCTGTTTGTAAACATCTTACACGTGAAGCTGTAATTTTTAGCAGAAGCCGCCGTTGTGTGATTGCAAATTCACCCGTGATGATGCCAGCCTTGCCAAATCGTCGCAAATAGAATTGAAGCTGGCCTTATGAAGCTAGCGACGACCCGGACTGCGATGGCAAGGACTAATACCACCCCATATCGTGAGTCATCGTTTTACTGGCTTGGCTGAGCACTAGTTCTTATTTAATTCAAAATTTCAGTGTTTTAAGAGTGCACATGTTTAATTTTCAAACTATTTTGCAAGTTAATCTTCGGGTAATCTTTAAGACCGTAGACAGCAATCGCTCAGGGCCAGTATTACAATCAAAATGCCAATTGACCAGAATTTGAATTTCCAATTCATACAGCACGTAACAGCTCACTGTGCAACTAACTAGCAGTTCACTATGTGCCTACATTGTACCATATTCCAGGCCTAAATTCTCGAGAAATTTATGATTGCAAAAATTTTATCCGATTATTAAGCACTATGTCTGACAATGCACTTCAATCAATCGTACATGATCATGATTCGGTGTCCTAGTACGATTACCTAACGATTGTTATTGTATTACAAGCCACGGGTCTCACTTACCGGCAGCCAAGAGTTTCTTCAGAATTTTTGCAGTATGCCGGCTTTAGCAGGATACATGATTTGCTTTAGAATGGTAGATGCTGTGCATGACGCTAATCCGCCAGTACTGACTCTGACGGTGAATTGTAAAAACATTCACAGAGATCAATTTCTATTTAAGGTGCTATAAATGACAAATTGTATAATGGTTATAATTTAATTCAATTAAGGTGAGAAACTACATAAATGCCACAATATTGCCATCTTTTTGCGAGACTGTAAGTAAATTGTGTGGTTTCCTGTCTCAAGCAGTTACCCATACCTCCTCCAGACGCAGAATAGCAGCAAGAGCACGGACGTATCGTGATAGCAGCTTCAACTTGACGGGTGTGCAATGTGAGTGTGAAGCCTACGAAAATCACAGACGGTCGGTATTTCTAGGCCTCTTTGCTCTTCCTTAGAGTTGTTCGCTGCATATTAGATACACGAGTGAGTATTGTGTGTATTTTCACGTGAAAAGCACGAAAGCAACATCTCTGTATCGAACTGTCGTGCCTACAGATTCAACCATGTAATGGAATGTATCGTAATGTGTAGCTCCATAAAGCTACAAAGACTATATTGATGCTACTCAGAAGAGTTTTTTACAGTGCCCTCACAGCATAAGTGGCTTTTGGTACGCATTCAGTAGCCAACAGACTTCATCTCACGCAACAAAGAGAAAGTTGGAAGCATAGCAGAGTCTGGAGAGCAGTTGAGGTAGAAAGTAGCTTGGAAGTAGCAGATCACGACCGCTGGAAAGGATATGCCATATTTAGCAGCAGAAGAGTAATTGTCGTTGCTTAGGAATCACGGAAGAGTTCCACAATATACGAACGACTTGCAGAGGTAAGGCCTCTGTCCCAAACGGTCGTAATGCGAAATTGCTATTTTTCTGTCCATGGAGGACCTGATGGCACGTCAAAGCTGAAACTGTTGTAGCAGTTCAGCTAGGTATCAAGTAGCCAAAACATTGCTGGTCTTGAGGGTCAACTTAAGAACTTTACTCTGCATGAATTTATCAACCGGAATACGTCACAGGTAACTCAGCAAAGACTACACGTTCAAACCTTGGGATTGGTTCACTATTATTGCAGCCGTATTCATCACCAGCTGCAGCTGCATACTTGAGTTCTTTGGCAGCCCAGCTAAAATTGGGAGAAGTTAAATCTGGCCAGGTCAAAAATTCGGATCTAGTTAGCATTTTTGCAAGCCACTCTGGTTGACAGTCCCTAATTGAAAATATATTTTGGACGTGGTAGCTATCTCTGCAGGCTATCTGTTTCCTACAACTAAAACAATTTAGGCAGTCGTCAATAACGATCGCTTAAAACCTAGCACACAGTGACTTGTGAACTACAAGCTTACCTATTAAAGAAGATAAGTCTTCCAATCCTTCTACTTAGTAGACGTCTCCCTATCTGTTCCTTTTTATCATCTTCCATTGTAAAGAATAACGCTGACAGCCAAGAGTTATGTTGGTAAGGCAAGCATTCACTGTATCTTTCACCGGAGCAAATTCGATGTTTCAAACGAGACACGAAGCCTACATCAGTCAGATAGCCTATTCTGAGCGCATTAAGTTTTTAAGCATGTCAGTAACATAAAAACAACATAAAAGTAGTGAAAGCAGGATAACTGTCTAGTAAGAAAGCGACAAACAGAGTAACGGGAGGTTAATTGCTTTCTGGTGCTAAGTATCTTTATAAAACGTTCACAGATCTTCCATTGGTTCGTGATTGCTCCCTGTGAAGTGGATCAGATTTTTCCAAAAGGACAGCATTAGTTCAAAAATCTTCTGAGCATTTTTTTAATTCACAAAGATATTTTGAGTTGATATAAATAAAACTGATCTTAATTCAAATTAAGGCTGTACATGCACAGTCTACCAGTCAAGCGACACATCGAATTTAAGATTTTGTTGCTCACTTTTATGTCCATTCTTTCTTTAGCTCCAGCCTACTTATGAGATCCCCGACCGTGCTAAGCGTCGTACCAATCGCTTTTCAGAATTTAAATGTTTACCTATACCTCATACGAACCTTAAATCCTCCGAAGACCGTGCCTTGACTTCTTTTGCTTCCAAACTATGAAACTGACTCTTGAATTTCGTCACGACATCCCCTGAGTTTACAAACTTTAAAAAGAAATTAAAAAGCACACCTTGGTATCCAAGCATTTAGTGGGTCTCTGTGATTCCTCTTAATGTGCTCATGCATGCTGACACTGCAAGCAGCCACGAACAAGACTTGTGTGCTGACCTTGTGCATGCCACCCATTTGCATATCAGTCTTGCTGTTTATGAAAGTGCTACCACAAGTGCTACCATTCCATCGCCTTTTCTTTAATAGCAAATAGAAAGTGCCTAGAGAGAGATTGAGGTCTCTGATGTTGCTTTATCAAGTGGGTTTAATATTATTTTTATTTTTACATCAGCTGGCTACAAGCTACCGGTGGAAACGACTAAAATGCAAGTTTTTGTTAATGCTCTGTATAGTTTCGATTTCCTCAGCGCTAGTGAAACAAACGAATTGTCCTCGTAGCAATTGAAATGGTCGTAAAAGGAGTGCAATGCTTGTCGGATCGCGATGAGTGGAGTATGCAATGAACGCTTACAATTGTTAAATCTATATACTATTGTCATCCAGGAAAATCTATCAAACACTGTCTCATCACGAAACCTCTAGAACCCAAGCTGACTAGGATGCTTATAAGTGCGACCAACATTTTATAAGATTGCAACTCATTCCTTATGTTCCCACCTCAAAGGTACGAATAATCAAAACTGGCAGCCATATGGGTTAAATAAGCTTTAATCTTAGGTTTGCGAAAATGTCTAGCTAAATTTAATTTATCTCATTAATTACATTGCATCGACATTTCCAGCATTAGAAAGACACTTTCGGCGGCCGTTAAACTATATTTCTTTGACTTTGGATCACAGCAGTGTAATGGTTTCCACTATGTAACATACAATTTTCATTATATCTATACAATGCTTTGAAATATGAGACAGACTGCTAAGGCCTGTTTGTGATATGTTCGTAGCCCAATCGAAGACACGTAGAATACTCTAGCCGGACTCATAATATTTATATTTATGCTGTTATTCTCATAATCAATTGCCTATAACATTGGCACAAACCTCGCTCCAGCTTAATGTGTGCATAGAATGTATCAATGCCAAGGAAGACTGCAATTTTAATGGCCAGGGCTCCTTATAACAATGTATTTATGGCAATTCGTTATTCCATTAAGGTCATTAAAGCAATTGCTAAGTCGAAACTAACGAACTTTTAGAGATTTTCCGAGGTTTCTCCATGAGACGTGGCTTTCTTTTTACATTCCAGTGAAAGAACCTCACTCCCTAAAGACCCTATACCATTTCGTCTGTTGTCTTCACTTACTGACGAACTGGGTCCAGCCATAATGAATTTTAAATTACTCTATTAAACAAGATGATTCCTTAGTCGAATCAGCGACAGTTACTTATAAAGCCTGCATTGCATCCAAGGGTTCTAGCAAACTATTCTGCGGTTTCTAATTTTCTTTGGCAGCAAAGACTTGAATAATTGTTGCGTAAAAATTGTATAACACTTTTAGAAGAACAAATGTTCAGTCTATACTTAAGGTAAACCATTTAACTGAAGCTGACATCCTGTCAGTAACTAACGCAGTAACTAGGTAACTAGTAACTAGTAACTAGTAACTAGGCAGAATAATTATAATAATAATGACAATAATACATTTGATAAAGAACCCTTAGAGAACTAAATATTTTTGTAGACGCTTTACAGTTGCTGAGAATCGAAGGAAAGACCACTCTGCTAACATTGATGGATCTATCAGCCACCATTAACATTACTGATTATGAAAGCCTACTGGGACGACTGAGAAAAAAACCCGCATGTCTACCAGCTAGGGTGGCTCAAATGGTAACTGTTCAATAACGTTCAATTGTGGGGGTCAGGTCACACCTGCAAGACAAATCACCACTGGAGTCGGCTAAGGCGGTTTGCAATAAATACAGCAGATATGGCTGCATAATTTTCGACGACTGTTTGGCTTCCCCATAAGCTCTTGAAATACTGATGGGTCCGAGTTGATGAACGCCTAGCCCTGCTTATAGAGTTTTTTATTTAAATTGAGCTAAGAAGACACCTGGTAACAATACTGACCTTGCTTCAATTACAGTTCAGCCAAGCTTTACAGATTTATAATTTTAGAAGGCTTCCTTAATGAGCTTTTTCGGAGAGTTGCACTCGTATTACCGTGGGCTGATCTAACAACGGCTATACAAGAGCTACACACTGAATCGGCGGCAACTAGGCCTCAGGTTTCGTCCGAACTCTCATTCTATTGACGAGAGCTAATTTAGTGCTACCCAAACAGCGTTTTTATTTCATGTGAACAATAGGTTGCACAACCAACCTATGATCCGTACCAAAGCCTCTCGACAGTTACGGCTTAACAAAAAGTACAAAAAACCGAGCCGTTGGTGATCGTTTTAGACAGCAAGGATGAGCTTTCTCTTAAAGTGACCAACAAAGCTAAATATTTGACTAGGCTTTCAATGAATTTTAAGAGCCGTAACTGCTACTTTATTGCACTGAGCTAGCTAGATACACTTGTTGAATCTTAGTTTCCAGCTATTTCCCTGTCCAATTGAGGATTCAGGTGAGGAACATTAAATTGTAGATTTTCCATGCACTGTAACAAACTGTACTCGGGAGTTTTGAGTCTGCTGAAAACAAAAGAAAATCTAGCCTGAGCCTACGCTTGCAAAATTCCTTAAGTGAATACGGAGTATATTACCGCGTGGAAGATAACATATTTTCCCAGCTTCTACAGAAGCTGGTTCCCATAATACCAGTTAATGAGCATGGGACATTAACTTTGTATGCATTCAAACCTACGTATCGAGATGCATGCACGTCTAAGTCGTTGTTTTTGAGAACTCCTGCTCATCACAGCTAATTTGATGAAATCAGAGTGTCATCACTTTAGTTGAGCCTTCATTAGACCAGCATGCACGCCCGAGCTCACACGCGAACTCAGGCAAGCACAAACACACCTACACACACACACACACACACACACACACGCACACACACACACACACACACACACATACACACACACTTGAGCATACAAAACCACACCCAGTAACGCCAAGCCTCCAGCTATAAAAAACCGAAACGATGCCAGTAAGTTAAATGAACACTGATGCAACGGGAGTGCATAAACATTAGTACAATTTTTTCATAGAGTTACAATTGAATGTGTAATGGAATGTGCTCTTAATGGTAATCTGCAATTGCTAGAGCTCGATCAGCAAATGAGCAGATATAGACTTTCTCATCGCTTTTGCAATGATGAGGGCCAGGCAAGGAAAAGTTCCTGAGCCACGAACCAATCGCCGTAACAAATGAAGCACTGCCCACTAACAGCAGACTTGGTGTTCTGGCCAGATAAATTATGACCATTGACCAAAATATACAGCATTCCACTCTATTTAGGTTGAAATCGACCGGACGTTGGTGTTACCTAGCTCACGTTTCTCGCAGATATTTGAGTGCAATCCCAATTTTATCGATCCATGAAATTTTCTGTCATTGTGGGCACGTGCACTTATGTACAGGAGCTGCAAGGCCTCACGTTTATTTTGCAATTCACTGCAAATAGCCACAATCTAATTTGGTTGATTTCAAATCCTGTAAAAACTAGCTCTACAAAGCTCCAAAAAGCTTGGAATGTGGAACTAGGCTACGTTTAAAATTTGCTCACAAAAATGCTTACAATTTCACACAAGCTTCCTCGCGAAGTCCACTGAAATGAGATTGCAGCTGCCAAGGCCAATATGCAATCTGCTGAATTCCACGGCCTACCGACAGAAATCCTGCTGGATAAGCTCCTGTTTTGATTACATGTGACAGCACACTTGGCGACAATTGTACTGGTAAAATTTCGCATGCATTGGTACAACTGTTCTCATGCAGTGGGCTGCAATCTACTTCAACAGCCTGGGCCAATACTAAAATCCACAGAAAACCACCGAATCCACAACTTACCGGTTAGAAATATGCCGCATAGAGCACCAGTTTTAATTGCATTTTAAAAGGCACTGTGTTTTCTGCATGCCTGCTATTAATGAAATGAAATAATTATCTGCCCACCCTGGCTATGCCCAGCAATCTCCAGAAATGACCCTGGGAAATTGCAGCATTATAATCTATTCCATTGCGGTTCATCTGCAAAAATAATGAGAAGCACTACTATACATTCCATATAAGACCAGACTCAGCTCAAAGTGAGCCAACAAAATTTCACTCCATTGTGCATACCCAGTATCATGCAATGCACTATAATCTACTGCAACTACAGGGTCCCATACATCAAAACCACCACAATCCACAGAATCCACCACAAAGCCACACAAACGAATACACTAGATTGCTTAAATGCTGCTTTGCTCTTCAGCTATTGTAATGACAACAACAATAATAATAATGCACTTGATAAAGTGCCCTCAGAGAACTTAATCTCTTTCTCGGTGCTTTACATTCGCTGCAAAGGGAAATGCAATTGAATGGTAAGTAAAAAATGCTTGAAAAACGAACAAAATGAATAATATGGTAAAGGGTGACATGCACAGGGTCAGCATGCAAATGTGGTTAGTGGCAGCATGCACAGTGTCAGCATGCATAGGCGCATGGAGAACAAATCACAGGGACCCACTAAGTGCTATCCTAAATAGGTGTGTTTTTGAATTCTTTTTAAATGTGGTCAGGTCAGGGGATGTTCTGACACAGGTCGGGAGGGAGTTCCAGGCTTTGGGAGCATACGAACTAAATGCATGGTCTCAAAAGGATTTAAGGTTTGTACGGGGTATTTGTAGACTGTTGGATTCCGAAAAGCAGGTGATACAATGCTTGGCCTGATGGGGGAGTATATATGAGAGATAGGCTGGAGCCAAAGAATGAAGTGACCCAAAAGTGAGCAACAAAACCTTGAAGTAAAGGCGTTGCTTGACTGCTAGCCAGTAAAGGTCGGCGAGAAGTGGAGTAATTTGGCAACTGTGATGCTCACGACAGACAAGCCTAGCTGTGGAGTTATGCACCAGCTGCAATCGCCTGATCGCACATGCCAGTAGGCCAGCGAGCAGTGAGTTGCAGAAGTGGAGACGGGATGTCACGAATTTATGGACCAACTTGGACGTGGTATCCTTATCTAAACAAGCCCGATTTTTAGCGATGTTATGAAGCTGAAAATAGGCAGATTTGACTGTGGAGCTTATATGGTCGTCTAACGAGAGGTCGCTTTGGAATATGACACCTAGATTTCGAGCTGATTCGACAGGAGATATGCTGGCAGAGCCAATTTTGAGAGTCAGCCTTTCCAATCTCTGAATCACACTGGGTTTGCCCATAACTACTAAGTTAGTTTTGTCATCGTTTAGTTTTAGAAAATTTGCTGCCATCCATGTGCGGATGTCATCAATGCATGAAGCAAGTGAGTTTAGAGAATTAGAGGTGCTCGAAGGCTGGGAGGGATCGAAGCAAAGGTACAACTGAGTGTCATCCGCATAGAAGTGAAAGCCTAGATTGTGCTTGGCAATCACATCAGCAAGAGGGTGAGTATAAACCGTGAAAAGAACAGGACCTAGTACAGGAGCCCTGAGGTACCCCATATTTCAGAGGTACCTCAGATGATCTTTGTCCATTCACGTCAATTTTCTGGAGTCTCCCACTGAGATAGGACCTGAACCACTGCAGAGCAGTGCCAGTGATGCCCAGGCTAGATGAGAGGCATTGTGTACTATCACTGTAATTGCAGTCACAATTCTGCAGCAATGCACTGCGATCGATTACAAGGATGGAAAACACCTCAAACCTCTGCAAAATGACCTGAATGACGGAATGACTATTTAATGTAATGTATTTGCGTCTGTAACTCCACAAAGTTATAAATCTCTGGTGGGTGTTACTCAGGAGAGGTTTGTATAGCACACTCACAGCCTCTCTAGTTCTGTCTCGGCTTGATTATTGCAATTCCTTATTGGCTGGGCTACCAAAGAAAGCTATTAAACCACTGCAGCTGACTATGTATATGGCTGCAAGGCTAGTCTCCAAGTCCCAGCGGTTTGAGCATGTCTCCTTTGCTAAAAGAGCTAGGATGGATGCCGGTTGAGCAACGGATCCGGAGCAAAGTTCTTAAGCTGACCCACTCGGCCTGCCACGGCTTGGCTCCTTCGTACCTAGCTGAACTGCTGCCACAGTTTCAGCCTGTTCGCGCCCTCAGGTCATGTGTGGACAATACATTACCTGTTATTTTCCTCTGCTTGAAGACCGTTGGCGACAGAAGCTTTTGCTTTGCAGGTCATAGACTGTGGAACTCGATTCCACAATTCTTATGCAACGGCAACTACTCTCCTACTGCCGACTATGGCTCATCCTTTTCAGCTGTCCTGAGCTGCTACTTCCATGCTACTCACTACCTCAACTGCTCTCCCGACTCTGCTGTGCTTCCCACTTTCTCTTTGTTGCGTGAGGCGAAGTCTGTTGGCTACCAAATTCGTACCGAAATCCGCTTAGGCTGTGAGTGTGCTATACAAAACTCTCCTGCGTAACACCCACGTGGTCTTTATGACTTTGTGGAGTTACAGACGGAGATATATTACATTATATAAGCGGCTTTCGGTATGCATTTGGTAGCTAACAGACTTCGTCTCACGAAATATAAAGAAATTGAGAAGCATAGCTGAGTCAGGAGAGCAGTTGAGGTAGTGAGTAGCATGGAGATAGCAGCTCAGGACCGCTGAAAAGGATGAGCCATAGTCGGCAGCAGGAGAGCAGTTGCCGTTGCATAAGAATTGTGGAAGCGAGCTCCACAGTCTATGACCTGCAGAGCTAAAGCTTCTGTCGCCAACAGTCTTTAAGTGGAAGAAAGGAACTGGTAATTTATTGTCCACACAGGACCTGAGGGCTCGAACAGGCTGAAACTGGTGCAGCAGTTCAGCTAGGTACAAAGGAGCCAAGCCGAGGCAGGCCTTGTGGGTCAGCTTAAGAACTTTGCTCTGTATCCTTTGCTCGACCAGCAACCATCCTAGCTCTTTCAGCAGAGGAGACACGTGCTCAAACCGCTGGGACTTGAAGACTAGCCTTGCAGCCATATTCATAGCCCTCTGCAGTGGCATAATAGCTATCTTTGGAAGCCCAGCCAATAAGGAATTGCCATTATCAAGCCGAGACAGAACTAAGGAGGTAGTAAAATTTTTACAAGCAACTGTGGGAGACAGCTTCTAATTTTCGATAGGGATCGGATTTGATGGCTAGCTGTAGAAGCAGTCTTCTGAATGAAGCTTTCATAATTGAGGCAGCTGTCGAACACGACACCTAAATTTCCAGCACACTGTGATGGTCGCACAATAGCATCACCTATTAGAACAGCAAAGCCTTTTAATCCAGCCACACGCTTAAGGTGTCCTATAAGCAACAGTTCGGTTTTATCATCATTCAATTTCAGCAAGTTTTCCGACATCCAGGATCGAATGTCGGCAAGGCCAGCATTTAGTTTCTCAGTTGCTGCAGCAGATTCTGACGGTTTGAATGACAAATACAACTGAGTATCATCAGCATAGAAGTGATATCCTATTCCATGGGCCTTGATGACTTCTCCCAGAGGTTGTGTATAAATGGAGAACAGCAAGTGGCCGAGTATGGACCCTTGAGGGACTGCACAGGTGACCCTTCTCGTTTGTTAGACCTGACCCCTACACGACACGGATTCAACTCGATCAGACAAGTACGATTTAAACCACGCCCGTGCTTCGTCTGCCAGACCGATCGTTGTTCTCAATCGTTCAAGCAGAACCTCGTGATCAAAGATGTCGAAGGCAGCAGACAGATCTAGCAGAGCTAGGGCAGTGACATTCCCGTCGTCGTTGCCACGTAGAATATCATTGTTAACTCGGAGGAGAGCAGCTTTAGTGTAGTGCTGCCTCTTGAAACATGATTGAAATGTGTCTGACGTTCCATTATTTTCATTATGTTCAACCAGCTGCTTAGCAACACTTTTTTCAAGAATCTTAGATAAAAAGGGAAGAAGGGAAACTGGGCGTTAGTTTGCTAGGACCTCTGTGTCTAATCCAGGCTTTTTAATAATGGGTCTAACGATTGCCGATTTGAAGGACTTGGGGACGACCCCTTTTCCCAAAGAAGCAATACAGATATTGGTTATGGCAAGGCTAAGTTGGTGTGTCAGTGAGGACCACAGAGATGAGTGTATAGGGTCTTCAGGAGACGAGCTCTTTTTGCTAGACCTTCTTAAGGTAGCCACATCGCATGTAGAAACCTCGGAGACCCTTTTAAGGAAGCTCACAGGTTGTGGAAACGCGATTGCTTTAGTCGGAGGGGGCTTAATGGAGGCACGAATGTGCACAATGTTTTCAGTAAAGGCTGAAAACTTTTTGGCTGAGCCCTTAACATCGGGGTAGTCCGACTGCACAACAGTGGCCAGTAAATGGTTTACTGTCTTATAAATCTGTTTAGTGTCCGACTTGCAGGAATTCAGCTTTCTAATGAAAAAGGAAACCCTGGTTTTTTAAGCTTTCAAATTTAAACTCGAAGGAAGTCTTTAAAATTGACTAGATCTGCATCAGACCCCGATTTCTTGAAACGAAGTTGAAGCCTGCACTTAACCCGGTGCATCTTTACCAGTTTCTTTGTAAATTGAAAGGAATCTCCACCACTTTGAACACGGCTAGAATGAACGGGAGAATGCTTGTCAAGAGCACTCCTGAATATCATGCTCATAGCATCAGTGATGAAATCGAGGCTGCTCGTCGAGTTTGAATGCAGATGAAGAAGACCTGCATCGCAAACAGATTTCAAAACCTTGTCCATGTCAATCCTTTGTAAGTTACCTCGTTTGACATGTTCGATATTACCCTGTACGTACAAGGGAGCAGGAACAGTAAACGAGACCGAACGATGACCTGAGAGGGTCAGTGGGCACACCGTAAGGTCCGTGGGGAGGACATCCTAAGTGATCACGAGATCTAGACTGTGGCCACCGACGTGGGTGCTATGATTAACGTATTGGGCCAAACAAAAATTCTCCAGACAGTCAAGAAATGAGCGGACCTGGCAGTTGCTAGGTTTGTCAACGTGAATATTGAAGTCTCTAAAAATCACTAAATGCCAGTCACACACAAATATTTTAGCTAGGAACTCTGAAAACTCCTCTACAAACTAGTTTAGACAGCTAGAAGGAGGCCGGTATATCACAACAGTGAGAGACATTGTCTTTGATGAAGACATGATTGCAACCAACTCAAACGATGGCCCATGCGAAAAACTGCAGATTGTATAGCCAAACGATTCGCAAACAACAATTGCAACCCGCCGCCAACCTTGTCAGAACAATTGAACTGATAGAATGAGAACCCGGGTCGAGTGGTCTCAGAAATACTGCTACTGGAACAAGGCGTCGTCTAAGTTTCGGTAAGTAGAAATGCATCTAGCTTCACCTGGACCACCTGATCGCGAAAAAGTAACCCCTTGGTTTTTAGTTAGTGGACATTTAGTTGACGAAATTTAAGAGGCTGTCCAACAACTGGGCGACGGCGATGAAGTGGCTTGTATTCTCTTCCGTTTGAGTCCGGCCCGGCGGACGCCGGCCCTTTTAATTTGAATTGGACCTTGGTAATGGCCGTCGGACAATGTTTTACAGCGTGCTGGGCTACGGCAGCTGGGCTACTACCGCAACAAGTACTATTCAGCGCTTTAAACTTACGGATCGTAGGTTTGATAGCCGAGCTGTTGGTAGGGCGAAGGCAGGATGCAGGAAGGTTCTCACTGACCCACCAGAGAAGGCCCGCCGGTAGGTATCGACTAATGGCGACATCGCACCTTATGCTAAGCAGGTCTTGTTTTGTATACCATATCAGAGGACAGCTTATAAATAGTCACAGCGAAGATATCAGCGGAATACCCAAAGGTATTACGGAGAAATCAAGTAAAGGTCCATACCAAGCTAGGAGTCATTCACCTTAAGTTCAAATAGAGATTGCATGTTTCTCTAATCTTTAGTTTTTAAGCTATTGCTCAATTTTACTACACTTGCACTCACCATAATGCATCACTGCACTGAATTTAAATTCAATGGACCAGGCCAATACAATAATATACAGCAATCCGATGCAAATTTCCTGGAAATTAGCTTCTCAAAGCTCCATTTTTAATACAATTTACAAAGCTGGCTGTGTAATGTGCAACGAGGTCATGAAACATAATTATGCCACTACTAACTCTATCAATGAATAGCATTATACAGTCGTAGTTTGGCTAAAAATACAACACGTTCCACGTAAAATCTCACTGCATGAAGCAAACATACTCTCAACGTACTTAGTGCTTTAAATCTCGAGCGATGCATAGCAATCCATGGCAATGGCACGGGCAAATACGGCAATCCAATAAGATCTACCGAAAATTACTGGAGAGTGGCTGGGCAAAGCTCAAACCTTCCTTCCGTGTCACTGCACAATGAGTTTAAAGTGTAATGATCATTTCAACCGATCGTGCTCGTACAATTGCAAGCTTGGAATGACAATTGGCAGCAATGGTCAAGGCCATGACTATAACTCACGGCCAATCGACGAGAAATGGTAGTGCGATGCTCCAATTGTCATTACTTATAACATGTCGCTGCGTCCGAATTAAATCCATGGCATTTTCAAGATGCTTTGCTCCTTAACCGTTAGCAATCTACGGTAATCACCAGCAATTGTCGTGGCTAATACCATAATTAACAGAAAATGACAAGGTTGGCTTCTCGAAAGTGCAATTCTTATTCCACGTAACATCTAACTGTGCCCTTGCATAATTGGCACCAAATATTTGCATTAAATCGATGGCAATGCGTGGCGATTGATGGCGATGGCATGGGGAAATACGCTACTGCATTAAGATCTGTTACAAGGGGACCTGAGATTGTCTGAGAGAAGCTCTTACTCTTCTTGTACGTTGCATCATACTGCAACGAAAGTGCAATCACTTCTTTAAAATAATCCGGAGCCCGCAATCGATAGCAATTCACGGCAATCGACGGCAATGGCATGCCTTATATCGCAACCCATTGCAAACTGGCAAGAGATTAACTGTTTGCAGCTCTAGTTTTCACGTCACTGCATCCTAATATACTGTCAACCTATTGTGAGCCTTCAATTATGGAAACAAAATACGAGTGAATCACACTGTCTATATATTATAATTGGTTTCAATCATTTCAATTGTTATTCATTACATTATTCTTTCAGCTGCGTTTCACATTGAGTCGGAACCAGCAGATAACTAGGCCTCTTAGGATCTGTCCACACGAGCTCTGATATTTATGGAGAGCTGATATTATTTTTTGGTTTAACGGATTGTAACCTTATTAAAAATTACCAATATATCGGTTACAAGCGTCGATTGTGAATTTTGAACCAGCCGAAAACTAAAAAGTTTAACCTGGAAGTACACATATAATATTTCTAAATTGGTTAGCGAGTATATTTCAACGACAAAGAGCACAGATATTCCCAGCCTGCATTGACGCCAAAATGCTTAGTTTCACATGTTTACAGCTGCAAACTCAAAGGTAATTGGCTTTTTTGCAAACAGGTTAGCCATTATTCTCAATCTGGTGCAACGAAGAAAATAAAAAGCCTAGCTAAATCTGTCGGGCAGTAAAAGACATCAAAAGCAAGAAGCAGCGGTAACCGGACAACTCGGTGCCGGACAATTCGAAGCGGACAATTTGGGACCAAAAATGGGTAATTCGGAGCGGACAATTCGGAGCTGACAATTTGCAATGAATTCATTTTTTATATTTTAAACGCAGTATAAACACGCTTTCAATTAGTGAGTACATAATTTTGAAACCTAGGCGCTTTCAATTAACCAAGGCATTTAATTACACAATAAGTGAGTACATAGTAGCTAGTGGGATCAGTGTATATAAGCATGACTGAAAATATCAGTGGACGGACACCTCTGGAAGTTTAAACTTGCAAGTCCAGCATCATAGTCTGTGAAACATTATGGATTGTAGTTAGCTATTTCGATAGTTTTGGTACTAGTTTTTGTTTTCTATTTAAATTTTAACTATCCTATGCATAAATAAGAGACTCGTAGATATGGCTTTAGAACTTGTAGAATCAGAGAAAGAAAATGAATGCTAGTTTACGAAGGGTATCTTAATCACATGGAAAGAAAAAATGAACAGCTGGAGATAAGGAGATTCTGCAATCGTTCCTGCAAAGGTCGCTGTTACGCAGCGAATGGAGTGATAATGAAACCGCCATCTCAACATTCGCACGCAGCATCTACTGGTCAACTTGAAAGAAATCGAGTCCGATCAACCGTTAAACGACGTGCAGAAGAAACAGAAGAACTAGCAAGAGTGATTGTCCAGGCAGCAATTGAAAATTTGAGTCCAGCAGCACAAGCAACTGTACCAAAAACCGAGATGATCAAACGCAACATCAGAAGATATCGTCAGCTTCCACCTCAGGTCAACAATAATCCTCCAGCTGAACTTCAGTTTACGACGAATGGTCGACCTTTCCTGCGACATGATATTGACTTTAAATTGTTCGCAGCGGCGGAAAATCTTCAATTCCTTAGTGAATGCAGAGAGCGGTTAGCCGACGGAATTTTTAATGTGAGTCCAGCTGACTATACACAACTGTACGCTATTCATGGAACACGTGATCGCATTAACATTCCATGCGCATTCGCCTTGCTGCCAAATAAAACGGAAACTACTTACACAGCTTTGTTGACGAAATTAAAAGAGATTGAACCTCGATTACAACCACACACCGTCATAACCGACTTTGAAAAAGCAGCAATGAATGCGTTCACAAACGTCTTCCAGCCACCGATTCACGGCTGCCATTTCCATTTTGGCAATCCATCTGGCGTAAAGTTCAAGAATATGGATACGCAGGGAGATACAACACCAAACCCGAATATGCGATGCACATCAGAATGCTGGTCGCTCTGGCTTATGTTCCAAATAATGATAAAGTTCGTGTTTATGCAGAACGTATAGAGCTCAATTCATTTCCAGAAGTTGACCAACTACTCAACTAATTCGAAGGCACTTTCATTGGAAGACGACTACGACGACAACGAGCTGTTTCTCTGTTTTCATCCGACATCTGGGATTGCTACCAAGCTGTGCGTGAGGCTACTCCTCGAACTAACAACGCAGTGGAAGGATGGCACAGTGCATTAGCACGGTCAGTACAAATTGCCCACCCAACACTGCCGAGGTTGATAGTAAAACTTCAGAAGGAACAGAACACAAATTAACTGGTCGTTGAACGTCTACTTGCTGGTTAAGATCCTCCTCTGAGGAAAAATGAATATCGAGACCTGTATCTTCGATTGCACATGGTTGTGTTAGATTACGAAAATTGTTCGTCAATTGATTACTTGCTTGGATGCAGTCACAACATAAATTTAATGGATTAACATTTAGTATACTGGTAACATTTTAAATCTGTGATTGTGTGCAAGGGTTGCTGGTATTTGCTATGACTTTTTTGTAGTAAGCTAACTAAACTTTACTTTATACGGTATTATAGTTCTATTAAACATGATTATTATAAAAATTCGTTTAAATTTCTAATGGATATATTTTAAATATCCTGCTCTGCATTTTCCGCTCCGAATCGTCCGCTCCGAAATATCTGCTCCAAAATGTCCGCTCCGAATTGTCCTGCGCCGAATTGCCCTAGAACCAGAAGCAGCAGCTCATCATAGGTTGACAAAGCTTGCAGCAGGAGAAATGTCACGTAAGTGTTAAGTTTTGGGTGCAAGATATGCATATATAAAAGTGCAGAATAGGAGGCTCCGTCACCAACGGCCTTTACCTGAAATAGTGGATAATTATTTGCTCCGTTTACAAAAAATATAGATGGCTCCAGGACAGCGGTTCTTAACCTGTGGGTCGAGACCCCTTTGTGGGTCGAACGACCCTTTCACACGGGTCAACTAAGACCATCAGAAAACAATCACTTCCACATGTCGCACACACTAATTGTATTGTTGACGATCGCCACAACATGAGGAGCTGTACTAAAGGGTCGCGGCACTTGAATGATTATGAACCACTGCTCAAGGAGGTAGCACAGGGGCAGCAGTTCAACTAGATATGAGAAGCTGAGCCTTTGGCCCGTTTAGCTCACAGTTATAATTTGAAGTACTGAGCGTTTATAAATCAATCAAAATAATCTTTGCTCCTTTACCTAAGGAGACGCACACTTGCATATTGATATGTTGAAGAGGCAAAGATTGAGGAGAAAGCCGATCGTAGTGAGAATGCTCAGTTTAGCTAGTACGATCGACCTATGAAATCACAGCTGTGCACAAACCTAAATTGCCGGAAATTGGTATCGCACTCTCAAGCAGGGATAGTGCGAGCCTGGCTCTCGAGCAGCGTTGAGCCAGTAAATAATATCCCCTATGCATTTTCTAATAGCTTAGGCTGAAAAACCAAATAACACAGAGCAATTGGTACAGTAGCTCTTTATAAAATGACCAACTGGTCGATTAACTTTCATAGGAGTGCTCTTCTCTTTTGCTGATTTACCTGTTTTTTGAAAAACTTGTACGGAATAAAACAAGGCAAAACAGAAAAACAGGCAAGGCAAATTATCGAGTCGGACCGCTGTTAGCCGTTTTATCTTTAGGAATCGCATGTAAGTATGGCGCCAGGGCTCAGGGGCCGCTGGGCGGGCCACTAGGCAGGCCGCAAGGGCCGACCGCTGGTCTCTGTCCGCTAGGCTGGCAGCTAGGCTGGCCGCTGGGAAGGCCATAGGGAGAGCCGCTGGGAGGGCTGATCAAGGGCCCTCTGGACGGGCATGGCCGCTTGCATGGCCGCTGGGCGGGTCGCCGGGCATGCCGCTCGGAGGGCAGCTGGGTGTGTCCTCATGGCGGGCCGTGAGGGCGTATTTCTTCCCTCGATGAGCCACTATTTAAGTGCATTCCTAAAATGATATCGCTAGGCTAGATTTCATGGCCTTTGGAAAAGGTATGTAATTGTCACAAAGCCAATTAGAGGTAGACACGACTAATGTAGTTCACCTCTCTTTATTCAAGTTATGAGCTAACTGTACTTCGGTCGCTTTTGAAGAGATTCATTGGCCTATAGTGCAGTTTTCCAGTGTAACTGTTATAAAGACGTTACGTTTGCTTTACAGTTTGATTCTACAAAGCTTTGCAAACGTCACCGTAAGGCAACTACACGCAATTTCGTTCACTTGAGAATACGGCATGGTGGGATTTTTCTTACACAAGTTCCTCGCCAAATTAACATGCTTCGATAATGCGTACACAGAGTGCCTATTAAGTAAAAATCTGCTACCTTGAGCGACCTCCTTGTTCTATGCTAGGCGCAAAAAAAGAAACCTCACTAAACTTAATAGTGTACCGTTAGACTCTCGATTGCAATTTCTACTTTCGACTGTCAGGCGATTATCAGTAATCTGAGTTGTGTCTCGTTCAAATGTGAAATATATTCCGTCATTACCAGGTTTCAAGATGGCACCAATACTTTGATTTCTGATGGATTCCGCTGCGCTTGTTCATGCTTTCGCAGCTCCTCTGTAATCCTAAGGCCTTAAAGCTTTTTAGCACGACAGCAATTGCATAAAAACAATGGAACTGTAGTTACAGTAATGTAACTGTCTAGCTGAAAAGTCGCAACGAGAGGAGCAGGTTTTTAGTTATGGTAATTTTTCCTTAAGATGGCTCACCGATTTTAGACTCAGCTAGCAACATGTTAGAAACATGCGTATCGAAAGCAGCTAATGTTTTTAGTGAGTAAATATGTAAAATATTCCACCTATACATTCAATTATTATCCGCTCCTTTGAGAAGTAACACACACACACACACACAAGCACACACATACACACACACACACACACACACTCAAGTGCTCGTACAGGCACGCACACATACGGACGGTTAGAGTCCAGCTCAAAGAACCCAAGACAGTGCCACTACGGCAGTTGTACGCATAGGCAACAGGAGTGCACAATAGTTATAATGGCTTATCTCTTCCATCTCAGGGTTAAAATTGAACGTAGTAAGCAACACGTTTATCGTAAAAAACATCTCTTTGGTACTCTTTTAATTGCTTTAGATGCCCGACGATTTAAGCCCCAGAATGCTTTGCTATCAAACAATACAAAGCCTTTTACAGTTCTGAAGATTAACTACCCCCAGTTCGTAGTCGAGTGGTAGGGAGTTAGCTCTTCATAATCCCGGTCATAAGTCGTGTTCCTCGGTAGGGGTTTCTGTACTTCCAATTGAAAAAAGCGACGATAGACTTGAAGGCTGTTCTGCCGCTAGATGAAATAAGCTGCTACATAACTTACCGTTTGACAGTATTCCGTCTAAACACTGGCTGCGATACCTGGTAGATAGGCCTCGCCATTTGCGTACATAAAGCCAACGTGCAGTCCACAATGCTGGTCTGACCTCAGTTGTGTGCTCAAGCCCCGTGACTTCTGTGTGTGAAAAGATTGAGTGCAAATTTGGTTCTCTTAGGGCACAATGCAAATGAATTTTAATAATGTGTTATGGTTAAAAGTATACCTATCGCACGCATTGCCAATACAACTCAAGAAGGAAAACTGATTAAATGCACCTGATCCACAAATGAACCGTCATCAGGTCCTTAGCACTAATCGTTAGAAGTAGACTTGCCATTTGCCAGTGGAGGCTCAGGTCCAGCTTGAGATTGGCTTTGCTGAGCAATTCAGGCTCACAAGGCTTTTCGGAGAGTCAATTGTGTCAGGCTGTCAAGACCGTACCAATGATACTACAGATGCGGCATCGGGAAGTCGCTGCATTTGCAAGGCTAATCATAAGCTAATGCTTCACTAAGAGGCCGTACAACGACAGCATTGGTTTTTTTGTAGTTTTGTGATTAAAAATCGCTCTGTCGAAAGTTGTTAGCCATATTGAGCTTAAATTAAAGTTCAGTGAAGGTGTAACCTGTAAAACATCTCACAAGGCACGCCTAATGAATCATTTCCGATCAATACATTCCACGTAGGCTCCATTGGTCTACAACCAGCTACAGACGAGATGCACACTGAATCTGGACCAAAATAAAGCTAAGCCTCTGAGGATTTAGGCGAGCACTGTGGTTTTCGTTATCGAAAGCTGATTTGTGCATTAACAGCTTATCGGTTTCCAAGTTTATAAATATATATCAATACCTTCATGTTTCGCAGTGTAATAGAGCTGCATGATATTGGTATGGTTGTATAACAAACTTCATGCATACAACTGAAATGGATGTTAAGTGAAGGAATAGGCGGCATATCGCATTAAATTAGCTATTCTAGTCGTAGCTTAAAGACCGTTAGCGACAGAAGCTTTAGCTCTGCAGGTCCTAGACTAAGGAACTCGCTTCCGCAATTCTTATGCAGCGACAAATACTCTTCTTCTACCGACTATGGCTCGTCCTCTTCAGCGGTCCTCAGCTGCTACTTCCATGTTACTCACCTCTCTGCTACACTTCCACTTTTTCTTTGTTGCGTGAGACGAAGTAAGACGAAGTGAGACGAAGTCTGTTGGCCATATAATTCGTACCAAAAGCCGCTTAGGCTGTGAGGGGGCTTTACAAACCTCTCCTGCGTAACACCGGCATAGTCTTTGTGGCTTCGTAGAGTTACAGGCGGAGATACATTAGATTAAATTGCGTTAAGCTAGCGTCAGGTTCGACATATACACGATACGTGGTAGACAAGCCTGATGATTTTAAAACTCACAATGGCTCCCATGCTGGTAGCCAGCCAAGTCAGCCGATGGAAAGCAGCTCACGGACGCACTTTTTCCTAACTCTAACACCAAGAACTCGGTTTATACAACTCAGGCCAAGCCAAATCTACTCATTTTAGATAGCTTCCGGCAATAATGGGCGCGACCGTGTTTCCTGTATATCTGCCAAACAAAGCTTTTATTTTAATATAACATTATTTTGAACTACTGAGCCGTTAATAGTACCGAAACTGCTCTACAGCTGGTTACGACTCAGAAAGACGTATAGCAAATATAGTCAGTCCTCGTCGGTACAGACGGCCAGGGGCAGCATCCTCTTACAGAAACCGACGAACCAAACTACGTGAATAGGCTGTTGACAAGGTTTTATAAGCCCATAAAGCTTCTCGAGCTAATCGACCTAGCAGGGTTCTCCTGGTAAGCCCGTTTTGAAGATGCCTCGCTCTTTATAAAAAGATTAAAGTAAGAAAACGTAAACCGCAGATTCTCATGAGCGGTTGAAAACAGCGATCGCGAATATTTAACCTGGGGAAATCTAAGAAAATCTATCTGTAGCCGGGAATTCTTGAACTCGGGATACCGGATGTAAGGTTTGAGAAGCCAGACCATTTTATATCAGCTACCTTAGGGTGTGGGGGACAAAGCTACGTTTCTCTGTGTCGATACAGACATCATTAAGCCTGCTACTGAGGTAACTTTCTTCGAGACCGATTCTAAGCACGCTACTATCGAGGTTAGGGACTGATGCTCTGATAATAGAGAAGGATCACCGACTTGGCCCGGGTCTGAGCTATGGGCGAGGCCGGGTATGCGATGACGTAAGGTCAAGGGTCGGCTCGTGGGTAACGAAAGTTGGCAGACCAAGTCGTGCTTTTGGACGCTCCCTGTCTCGCCGAGCTATGCATCTGAATGGGTACAGGCGTACACGGCCATGCTAGCATGGCAACGATAACCCAATGCCCGAGCGGAGCTGGATAGCACGCTCGTTGTTACGGCTTATATATTCAGAGTTCCCCACAAGTAGTTCGTGGCCTCGCTACACGAGCTTTCGGCGAGCTCAGATTTACAGTGCATTGTATTCCCCGTTACTGCAGCAATTTTCATTACTATAGCCAATGTCGTACCCTTGTCGTCTTAGCTGGTACTTTCGTAGATTGTCGCTCGTACTATATATAAATTGCTGATGCCCGAGATTGCCTTCTCCATCGGAAGAGTTGGCCCCCTTGTTTCCTGTGCCCTCCCGCTGCGTAATGTATCTAGGTTCCCCAGTAGGTTTTTTAGCTCCCTGTTGTTGTTGGCGCATGCCACCTTATAAAGAGGTTTAACCTGCCAGCCGCTCGTCTTACCCTAGCTCAGAGGCATGGCGAGCGGCTGTGTGGCCTGAGCATGGCGGGAAGTAGCCTCTCACCCCTAAATCTCGGATACTTATATATGCCACCTTGGTTGGGCTGAGGTTTTTACGCATGTAAATACACCTGTAACTCTAAGAATACTTTTCTGAAGTGGTTAGAGAGTATATTCCAACGCCAAAGAGCACAGATATGACCATAGCTTATGCCTAAGCTAGCTTCAATAAAACTGATTACCAATTACTCAACATGTACGTGGAATGCATTCTGACCTGCCGTTTGAGATTCGAGCCCATCCGAATGCTTTAGATGCACTACCCCTATTCATCTTAAGCATGTAGCTTTATGATCTGCAAGCCGTTACCGCTTCTCTGCTAAATCACTGGTTAACAGAGGTTGGATTCGTCTTCGGTGTCTGGAGGTGCAAAGTTCCAGGTCCACCTCTGATTAATGATAAGGGTAGGCCGGTACTGAGCAGTTCCTGTGCGCCCTAAAACTTACTCAAGCCGGCTCTGTACAGCCGCGGTCGACGGGAGACTCGAGAGGAAGAAAGGGGTAATGGTAGTCGTGATTCCCTCCCAAGCTCCGTGCTTCGTAGAACAAACCGCTGGTGTTGGTCGCAGGCTGGCGTTCTGAGATGTGGGTGAACCAAGCGACAAAGCACAGTCTAACCCAATAGAGTTAGTTTCTCTTCCCCTTATCACAACCTTCATTAGATTGGCCGTTCTCAGATATGAATACACAAATACGCAAAGACTCACCCACAGAAACCAAGGGTCTAAAAGAAAAACACCCGAGACAAAGCTCGTAATGTAGAAGCACACTCGCTTTGGACAGGAGTGGAAGAACCTCAGTGAAAGTTTTCTCTTAAGATTTAAAATTGAATGTAGAAAGCAGCAAGATCGTACTGGATAATCGTTGTTGGCGGAGCTCGATCAGCACCTGTGCAGATAACAAGACGTTTTTCGCCGCCTTATCAGTCTAAAGTGTTAAGCCTTCGATTTTTTTGCATTTAGTCACTATGTAGATTATCGATCCAAGGCATATCGAGCAGCATAAACCATATCACTCTAGTGAGTCGCAAGTTATTTACAGGCCAAAACTCGTATCGTAAATGTAAGATAATCTATACACGTCTACGCAGGAAGTTCTAAAGAGTGCTATATAACGTGCTAGGAGTGAAGGGAATGAGGTAAGGTTAGCTGATTCAACGGATATTTACGGGTTTCGTTGCAAACGTTGGGTGCCGATTCCACGTCAGGTGAAAACCAGGCCGAAAAACACGGCGCTCGCAACCGTGCCATCGCTCGGCCAACGCTCGTCGAATGCCGGCGACGCCTGAATATCGTGTAGCACGGCTAGCTGCTTGGTAGATGATGCACTAACGTACAAAGGTATGCCGGAAGCAGCAGGAGCACAGCAGCGACATAGAGCAGCGAATTGACCCTCAGCTTACGAAACCTAAATGAACCCTGTCGAAGATAGCTATTGCAGGCTCCACTACTGGTGGTAGTCTACCGTCAAGCTATTTAAGTTTCAACTTTGCAACCGTACTTCTCTCGGAAACTAAAAACTTTTATTTCCCAGAGGCTGCCAACGGAGTTAATGCGACTTCAGCTGTGAGGTAGTTGGCTTCGTTTTTGGTCAGAACTACGGCAATATCTTATCGCCTTCTTGCCTCTGTCTTTCACTGATTACTGAAAGAAAAAATTGCAAATGCATTCTCAGTTGTTCGTCGTGCAGCGAATCAACTACTTCACGTGTAACACCGCAATATGAATGCCCTTGTCTATCCCATATAACCAAAACCTCGAATTCCGAAAACCAAAGAAATAGAATGGAGGGATTACCATCAATAGCCCTTATCATGGAATCATTTAATGAATGTAGATGCAACGTATAAGCTTCTAACATGCTTAGGATTGCAGCTTCTAAAAGCATGAGTGAATAAACGACGTTGGCAGAGGCCAAGCAACTGATGCCAGGGTGTACTTAGTTTGTTTGCTTTCGCTGGTTAGCTGTCAAAAAGGAATCGTTTCCATTAAAGGAAAGTCCTTTGTTATAACCTAGCAATGAATAATTGCTGGAAACTAGTCAAAATGTGGATAAATACGCAAAAGGCTTATGAATAATAAACTTAAAACAGAGCAAGCCCCAAGATAATGTTGTGAAACTAGCCCTGCAATGATCGTGGGGCGATTCTTGCTTGCAACTCCGGCGTGTTCAGCTAAGCAAAGACACCAATTACATCCTTACCAGAGTGCAATCTTAGAGAAAGTCAGTTGAAATTTGAAGTAAACACCAATGAAGAGACAGATTTTTATCTCAAATATTAGGACTCCAGTAATAATGTTAAAATACCTATTTAATACACACCAATAACATGCATATCACGAATATGGTTTTACAATTAAATACAAAAATGTAAACTTATAATGCCAAAAGATCATCTGTTTGCTTGCTGCCTTCTCCAAGAATTCATGATTTGCCGACATTCTACATGCTTCTTTCTATAGTATTGTAATGTAATGTAATGTATCTCCGTCAGTAACTCCACAAAGTCATAAAGACCATGTGGGTGTTACGCAGGAGAGTTTTGTATAGCGCACTCACAGCCTAAGCGGCTTTCGGTACGCATTCGGTAGCCAACAGACTTCGTCTCACGCAACAAAGAGAAAGTGGGAAGCATAGCAGAGTTAGGAGAGCAGTTGAGGTAGTGAGTAGCATAGAAGTAGCAGTTCAGGACAGCTGAAAAAGATGTGCCACAGTCGGCAGTTAGAGAGTAGATGTCGTTGCGTAAGAATTGTGGAAGCGAGTTCCACAGTCTAGGACCTGCAGAGCTAGCATTTACCTCCTTGAGCACATGTAAACACTAAGCAATGCTTCTAGTTTTTTCTCCGTTCAATGAAATGAAAGTCGCACCGAATGTCTGTCAAAAGACTCACAGACTCTAGAAGCGAACAAAAAATTCAACTTCGAAGCGCTCATATTATTGGGAGGTAGATAACGAGAGAATTCACCATTTACATTGAAATGTAATTACTCCATGTTAAGACGTAGGCTCCCTTCGTGCACACCAATGCACCTTCCTAGTTCTCAGTACTACATCAAGCTGAATTTCTGTAGAGTCTCTAATCACTAGGGGTTCTACCTAATAACATTAAGCCTTTGAATATTTGTAGATGTAGAAATAACTTAGCAAGGCCTTCATAGAAACAAATATCCACACATATGCACTTGAAAACATATATCCATAAAGATAAATCTGCAGAAACAGGTTAAAGCAAATAAGCAGAATTACACGCACATAAAGCAGAATATGCCAATATATTATCCTATCTACAGTGTAACTACATACGCACAATTAACCTGCGTCGGAAGGTCGAGTGCTGGGACGGCTGGCCCTACATCAAACTAGTTCAGATGTGTGGCCGGAGCTAGAAATGCAAAACAGTTGTGCCAATGGATTAAGAAACAACCTCAAAAAATTGAATTCAGCTTTTTATGCAATGCCAGTCAATACAATTTATTTAAGACAGTAATTGAAAATATTTGGTACCACTTTTATTAAATATTACACAATTATTGAGCCTGATTTCTTAAAGCTAGTATTAATGCCAAATAGACTAGTTGTTTTTCAATGTCGGGGAGTATTTACGGCTTTTAAGAATACATCATTTTCAAAAGATTTGTATATACTTTTGCATCTCTTATTGCTATAAAATTAGATTTCCTTGATTCACCAATTATCAAACGGTAGTAGTATTTGCACCTCCTGCGTTTATGAAGACGAAGGCAACAATTTATTAAGCTAACTATATCGTCAATTTCCTGCTTAGCTTTGATATTAATTTGATTTCCTGCATTGCCGAGAACCTGGTCTAGCTTACATTTGCACGTGTAACAAACAATATGTCTTAATTGTTGGCTACTCCTGAAGAACAAACTTAGTCGTGGGGATTCGTTTTTGAGAAATGGATACTAGGGAAAGACAGACATCCTTAATTCGCTTTGATTCTGTAACCAAAATAATCCTTGCAAAACCAACTTTTCTGATCCCACTAGAAATAATAATTGTAACACATTTCATTGAGCGCCCACACAGAAATCAATCTCTTTCTAGGTGGATTAAAATTGCTGCCAAGTAAGTGTAATCGAATGGTTCGTTGTAGCATACTCAATAAACAAAATGAATGGCATGATTAGGGGCAACACGCACAGGGTCGGCATGTATCTCCGTCTGTAACTCCTCAAAGTCATAAAGACCCTATGGGTGTTACGCAGGAGAGTTTTGTATAGCAAGCTCACAGCCTAAGCGGCTTTCGGTACGCATTCGGTAGCCAAAAGACTTCGTCTCACGCAACAAAGAGAAAGTGGGAAGCATAGCAGATTCAGGAGAGCAGATAAGGTAGTGAGTAGCATGGAAGTAGCAGATCGGGACCGCTGAAAAGGATGTGCGATAGTCGGCAGTGGGAGAGTAGTTGTCGTTGCGTAAGAATTGTAGAAGCGAGTTCCACAGTTAAGGACCTGCAGAGCTAAAGCTTCTGTCGCCAACTGTCTTTAAGCAAAGGAATGGGACAGCTAACTTATAGTCCACGAAGGACTTGAGGGCGTGAACAGGCTGAAACTGTTGCAGCAGTTCAGCTAGGTACGAAGGAGTAAAGCCGTGTGGGTAAGATAAGAACTTTGCTCTGTATATTGCTTCTGGTCCCTTTTGTCACCGCCCTCTCTCCGACAAGCATTTGCTAACTCAGCGCTCAGCAGCCGGGCTTTACCTAAAGGGGTAGCCAGCGCTGTTACCAGAGCCTCGCGAAGCAGACGTTAGCCATCCTTGATTGTCTTCGGCATGTAAGAATTCACATAGAAGGTGGTTCCTTCCAAGAAGAGAGGCAGATATTTGTGCCAGAATGTGGGATTGACACCGTATAGCTCGAGCCGCCGCTCCGAGTCTAGCAGCTAAGTTGCGAAGTCATCACCGACTTGAAAATGCTCAAGCAACATTGCTTTAGGTCACCGCCGCCGCCGGAAACAGCTTGTAGTCTGAATTATCGTCGCGAACGGCACTGAACGCTAGCTGACGTGCAACACCACCAGTTTATTCCACCTCCACATCGAGCAGGGCGAAGCACAACTTTCACTCGCCCCTCTCGCCCACCGGAGTCCCCAGCGACTCTCTTGTCAAAACAACCACTAATAGCACGGCCCGGCTGCTTACCACATCGAGTGTCACAGCCCACTCGTACAGCGATAAGGGGCAGTGTCATCGATTAAATAAAACCACATGCCTGTCATACACAAATATTTTAGCAAGGAACTCTGAGAACCCCTCTATAACAAGTTTAGACAGCCAGAAGGAGGCCGGTATTTCATAACAGTGAGAGGCATTGTCTTTGATGAAGACCTGATTGCAACCGATTCAAACGATGACCCAGGCGAGAAATTGCACATTTTTTAGCCAAACGATTTGCGAAAAACAACTGCAATCCCGCCACCAACCTTGTCAGAACGCATGGACTGATAGAATGAGAACCCGGATGGAGTGGTCTCAGAAATACAGCCACTGGAGCGAGGCGTCATCTAAGTTTCGGTAAGCAGAAATGCATCTGGCTTCTCCTGGACCATCTGATCGCGGATAATTGACCCCTTGGTTTTTAGCGAACGGACATTTAGTTGGCGGAATTCAAGAGGCTGTCCAACAACTGGACGATGGCGATGAAGTGGCTTGTATTCTCCTCAGTTTGAGTTTGGCCCGGTGGACGCTGGTTCTTCGAATTTGAATTGGACCTTGGTGACGGCCGTCGGAAGACGTCTTACAGCCCACTGGGCTACAGCGGGTGGGCTACTACCTCAACAAGTAATATTCAGCGCTTTAAACTTACGAGTCGTTGGTTTGATAGCCGAGGTGTTAATAGGGCGAACGCAGGATGCAGGAAGGTTCTCACTGACCCACCAGAGAAGGCCCGCCGGTAGGTATCGACCATGGATATATACGGTTAGTGGCAGCATATACAGAGTCAGCATAATAAGCATATCAAGTTCGAATGACAAGTACCCAAAAAATGCTGTGATAAATAGGTGCGTTTTTAGTTTCTGTCTAAATTTGACTAAGTCAGAAGATGTTGTGATGCAAGTCGGGAATGAGTTCCAGGATTTTAGAACTTATAATTTAAAGCACGGTCTATAAAAGATTTGAGGTTAAGTTTAGATTTATACAAGGTATAGGTATCCGATTCAATTAAAAAAGCTGGTGGTGCGATGCTTTGCGTGGTGGGAGAGTAGATCTGATTAGTAGGTTAGAGCCAAAAAATGAAGGGTGCTGAAAGTGAGTGAGGAAAACCACCAAACCATCAAGTTTGCGAAGTTTTTCGTGCCAAGTATGTGAATTAAGGTGGCAGGATGCACAGTTTACAATCAAGTATTGTTTCCTGATATTACTACCATCATGTAGTAATATTTTCTGGCATTTTCGGTTTACCACTGAATACATATTAACCCAACGTACACATTCATCATATGTATATGCATATACCTGCACCTATGCAAACCATAAGGTGTACGTAGGCATAGGCAAGTCTTGTGTGCGATGTATCCGTTGGGAATACCGAATCTCCGATTTTCGTAGACATATTTGGTATGTCACAGGATTATAAGCAACGGCAAGGATTATGCAGACGTATGTGCATGGCCCATTACACATCACCAGATCTGAAGGCATCAGGCTAGTGAACTGTAACACTGACAAAAACTGCAGTACTGACTCCTCAGTGAGCTGCCCAAAATCGCAGTACGGGGCAGAATCAGTCCCATGGCACTTTTAAGGGCATTTATCAAAATGAACACAAATCAAACAGCAGGGCCTACAAGTCACAGTAGCACCAGGTCTCAAGCCGATTGACTAGGGCATGTGGACAGCAGCTAGTACAAAGCTATGAGCAGCTTAGTCAAGATCTAGGCATTCAATCCATGCAGCCAATGTAAGGCCAACGCCATACCAAGTGGCTAGTAATTTCATGCATTCTGCGTCAATGTGTTTATAGGTTAGCCACCATTGTAGTATCAAGTAAAACGCTTGCGACAAAAGTACAGCAGCTGCTCGACTTGTTCCCGGATCAGGTTGCCTGAGTTAAGCCGCTCTGCCTTCACCTTCCGTCGACTGGACACTATACGCCACGTCTTTATCATTAGCCTCACTGACACCTGATGCCACATGGCCGATCACACTGGTATCTGCTTCGATGTGGCAAATGGTATCGGCTTTCGATGTCGCATTCAGCAATTCCTGAACCTTGGCCAGGCACCCAGAGGCCCCAGACAACTCACTGCACGCGTGTCATTCGGCCTCTTTCGGATCTATTTCGCCAATCATCTTCTGCAGTAGCTGTATGTCTTTCCTGTCAAAGAATTCTTTCGTATACTAAAAGAGCTTTGTGCAGCTGGTGAGAGCTGCCCATACAATATGGGGGCAAGCAGGTGCCATGGCGCCCACCACCAGATCCACAGAAAGCCAGGAGAACTACGTGGAAGTCACGCTGCTCTATTACACTCAACTTCAATCCACTTATCGGCTGTAGCAGAAGGCCAAAAGCTCGTGCATCGAAAATAAAATCCCACACACGTCAAGGAGGAAAAGCCGCAGGGCTGCTGGCAGCTCTGGTTCTCACCACGGTGAAGGCTCTCACCCCACAAACGTCAAGGTAATTGTACTTGACAACGTGCTGTAGTGGGCTAGAGACCCATGGGATATGTAAACACCTAATTAGAGATCAAGTTCTCTTAACACGCTGTACAAATGAATTACGTATATTATGTGTGACTGCGTTTGTGTGAGTCTGTGTGTGTGTGTGTGTGTGTGTGTGTGTGTGTGTGTGTGTGTGTGCGTATGTGCAGGCAATCTTGTAAAAATTTCCATCAAGAGATCCGAGTTAAGAGCTTACAAAGATTATTGATTTGAAGACCAATTGTTGACTTGATCATAGTGCCTGCCGTTATATTATATTTTAATTATGCCATTAGCCCATAATAGTTGGCATTGCCTTATTAATTTCAAGCACTCTAACTCACATCTGAGTTGGTTCTAGAAGCCCAAGAAGGGCATCACGAAATATTTCCATAGTATCCTATGCTCATGAAAATTGCAGGAAAATTTCAACGTTGTTTTGAAACGCTAACCTGAGTATTCTGTTACCTGGTGGTTGTGCCTGCACACAAACCTACCTAGATGTTTTTCTTAATGTAGAAAATCATTATGACACAAAGTGAAAGATATTTTAAAATAGTTACACATTTCAATTATATTTCTAGAGCGAGCCCTTTTACATTGGGCCAGTGTCCACTAGCAAATCTTTACGAGCCTTTTCGTGGCTTGTTAGGTTGCAATAGTAATTTAGTGTATGCCCTCACAATTTATGACTTATTGTCATGCACACTTGCTGTCAAAGTTTAGCAGCTGAAAAATTCCTGCATACGCAAGTCACGTGCCACAACCCTCCCCTTGCCATAAAGAAGCAAGCTAGAGAGACTTTAGATATGGCCTTCAAATAAAGTCTGCACAAACTTGTGCATTGCCTTCAAAATGCAGTTTTGCTTTAGTAACCAGAAGTTATGACGAAGCAACATCAACTGGATGTGCACCTCATAACGAGGGTATAGGTAGGTTTTCATCGTTCAGGGATAACACTTTTGTTTATAGCTTGACAGAGATATCTTAAAACCAGCTCACGGCCAATACAACTTATGAACTGCTCAACCGAGATTACTCCTATCTATCTTACTGCATCCAGATCCTTCCGCGAAAGCCACACTGCCATTGTGAACACACTTTGGTTGTTATGTGAACTGCATCCACAGAATAACCTATTTATAAGCAGACTTTTAAAATCTTCACTCATTCATCACCATTTTGGTCGTCGGCCAAATCAGTAGCAAATGGCTAGCTGATTCGAGCACGAACCTTTCTTACATATCACAGCACAATGTGCTTAAAATACTTTTTGCTGATCTGCCGGCCATTGCAATCAAGTGGTTAAAGCTGGTGCAAAAGTCGGCTGCTAGGCTGATCTGCCGTGTACTTTGAAGTTTCCACATCATACCACTTCTAGCCTACCAGCACTGCCACTCAGTCAAGCAACGCTTGGCAGTTAAAGGTTCTGCCACTCACTTTCAGATCACTTCATTATTAGTCTTTTGTAAAAGCTACAGCATAACCAAAATGGGGCCAAAAAGAATTAACATTAAAGCCCCATGTATACTTCAATGTGATTAACCAGACCTTTACTCAAACCAATCGTCGCTGAGCTACCGAATAGCATTGCATGCTGTCAGCATGTTTATCTCGGGCTTTAGCAAACGATTTCTTCTCAGTCCTGCTCCGATCGCGTTTCTATTTTGCCTCGGTATTTCTTTTTTTAGGGAATTAACGCCGTCAGTTTGCCTTGTGTGCTGGTTCCTTTTAGAATCGTACTTGCTCCTTCTACTAGGTGGTACTGGGAAAGGCCCCTTCCATGTTAGCCTGCATAATTGAAGGCTCACAAACGGCTGAGAGTATATTAGGATGCCGTGAATTTAACGTGGCGTGAAAACCATAGCTGCAAACAGCTAATCTCTAGCCAGTACGCAACGGATTACGATAAAAGCACGATATTTCCGTCGATTGCCGTGAATTGCAATCGACTGTATGCTCGCGATAACTTTAAAGAAGCAATTGCACTTTCAATGCCGTATGCTGCAACGGGCGAGAAAAGTTAGAGCTTGTCTCAGACACTCTCAGGTTCATTTGTAACTGAGCCCGAGAAGTTCTGCAAGAGGTAATTGCACGGGAGGTCAGAGCCCCACTCCCTGAATGCCACGTCTTTTGTTAGCTTTTGATTATCAGGACGTGACAACGATTGGTATACGGCTCAGGTGCTTTCACCTTTTCTCGCCTTTCATCTTCTAATCGCAGCTGCACGCTAGTGAGAAGGACCCGGTGGCTTGGCTGCTGTTCCTCACTGGGAGTTTTGCTGTTAATGAAGCAGTGCTGTAATCAGGACTTGCTAGTGCGACAGTCTTCAACCCTCCTAATGCCGCGACCCTTTAATACAGTTCCTCGTATTGTGACAACCCTCAGCCATAAAATTATTTTGCGCAAAATGTCTAAATTTGTGTTTTGCGATGGTCTTAGGCGACGTCCGCCGAAGGGTCGTTTGACCCCCAACGGGGTCGCGACCAACAGTTTGAGAACTGCTGTGCTAGTGGTGGCTTGTAACTCAGGTGCTTTCCCAAGCGGTTACTTTTGCTGTTACTGAAGCAGTGCAGTCCTTAGGACTTGGTGCTGAATGGTTTGTGACTCTTTAGTTCTGTCTCGGCTTGATTATTGTTATTCCCTTTTGGCTGGGCTGCCAAAGAAAGCTATTATGCCACTACAGCTGACTATGAATATGGCTGCAAGGCTGGTCTTCAAGTCCCAGCGGTTTGAGCACGTGTCACCTCTGCTGAAAGAGCTAGAATGGTTGCCGGTAACTCAGGTGCTTTCCCAAGCGGTTACTTTTGCTGTTACTGAAGCAGTGCAGTCCTTAGGACTTGGTGCTGAATGGTTTGTGACTCTTTAGTTCTGTCTCGGCTTGATTATTGTTATTCCCTTTTGGCTGGGCTGCCAAAGAAAGCTATTATGCCACTACAGCTGACTATGAATATGGCTGCAAGGCTGGTCTTCAAGTCCCAGCGGTTTGAGCACGTGTCACCTCTGCTGAAAGAGCTAGAATGGTTGCCGGTTGAGCAAGGGATACAGAGCAAAGTTCTTATACTGACCCACAAGGCCTGCCACGGCTTGGCTCCTTCGTACCTAGCTGAACTGCTGCATCAGTTTCAGCCTGTTCGCACCCTCAGGTCCTGTGTGGATAATAAATTATCTGTCCCATTCCTCCACTTTAAGACGGTCGGCGACAGAAGCTGTAGCTCTGCAGGTCCTTGACTGTGGAACTCGCTTCCACAATTCTTACGCAACGACAACTATTCTCCAACTGCCGACTGTGGCACTTCTTTTTCAGCGGTCCTGAACTGCTACTTCTAAGCTACTCACTACCTCAACTGTTCTCCTGACTCTGCTATGCTTCCCACTTTCCCTTCGCTGAGTGAGACGAAGTCTTTTGGCTACCGAATGGGTACCGAGAGCCGCTTAGGCTGTGAGTTTGCTATACAAAACTCTCCTGCGTAACACCCACATGGTCTCTATGACTTTGTGGAGTTACAGACGGAGATACTCAGGTGCATTCACATGCCTAGCATTTTCCAATTACACCCGTACAGCGTGCTACGAGCAGCAATAAATAATATTCATTACTTTGTAATAAAGCCATCTGAGAGCATAACCTTCTTCTGGGCACTTCAAATCTGCTGTAAAGGAAGCATACTTGGATGATTAGTTATAGCACGCTTGATGTCACTATGAGCACTCAGTGGTTAAAGGGAGCATACACAGGGTTATCATGCAAATATTGTAAGTGGCAGCATGCACAGTGTCAGCAACTACGAGCACAAAAAGAAAGAAGGGCATGGACCTGCTGAATTCGGTGATAGCTAGATGCATTTCTAGTTATTTTTTATATGTGGTAGCATCAGAGGATGCCATGACGCAAGTCGGAGGTGAGTTCCAGGCTCCGCGAGCATACGAACCACATTCATGGTCTTCAAAGGATTTGAAGTTCAAACAAGGTACAGGTAAAATAGTACCGAACACATATGGCTCACTGCACCACTGAGTGGAATAGACGTCAGATTCTTGTCTAGAAAGAAAGAGGCCTATCTCAATAGGTGACAGCTAGAGTTTGTTGATGCTCGGTTTCTTCTTATTACACGATTAAATGATTTAACAATCGAAAGCACACAGATGCAGAAGAACCGTCAAGGCTATTACTGATGCTTGCAATTGGAATTACAGAGTCGCCTACTGCAAAGTTCGAATCTACGACAGCGATTATGAAGAGCTAGCACCTGAAGACTATACTAAAAACAAGGGACAGTTGGTCGTCAGATCTGAAAAAAGCTTTTTTACACGTGGAGGCAAACCATTGTGGGGCTGAACACCTTATACAGTAAAGGGGTTGAGAAATGCCTTGCTATCTGCTCAAGTGCTGATATAGCACTAGCAACAGCGAATTCCCAGTGACAGGATATTGCTTTTTACATTCAATTGTAAAGCCAAAAAGAAAGTTTTATTAATGTGTATGCTCTCCAGTTGCATATTTGAGATTCTCACATTGTGGCATTGTCTTACTTTTTTACGCACGAATATCAGCTTCTCAGTGCCTGGCCTAGTGTGTTTGTATGTGCTTGTGCACAAGTGAATGTGTGAGTGTGTGTAATTGTATGTGAGTGTTTGTGAGCAAGCGTGTCTGTGTGTGTGTGCCCTTGACCCCCATGCATGCACGTGTATGTATATTTATGACCATTTGTATGCTTGCTCACATGTGCGAGCATGAGCAGGAACTCTAATGAAGGCTAAATTGAAGTGACGGCATACTGATTCTACTGCAAAAGCATACGCTTGGGATGAGTAGGAGTTGTACAATTATAACAACTCGGCTTTGATTGAATCATAATCTGCGAGTGGTAATGCATACAAAATTCTTGCTGAATGCTCGGTATCAGTTTTATGGAAGCCAGCTTCAGTAGAAGCTGGACATATCTATGGTCTAAGATCAGGAATATACTGTATAATAGCACAAGAAACATTGCACATGGAGGGCGAGGTTAGGTTTTATTTAGCTTTCAGATCGCCCACAATTCCCTATAGCCATGTTTCACCGTCCATAACAACCTACAATGTAATTTGTCTTCCTCGAATCCTCCATTGAAGAGTGGGACAGCTTGAAAACGAAGGTACAACAAGTGTATCTAGGTAGCTCTATGCAACAAGTCAGCAGTTAGAGCATCAACAAATTCATCTTAGGCCTTGTTGATTCAATGGCTTCACCGGTCTCTAAGAAAATGCTATCTCAGACTGCCAATAACTTTGAACATCAGCTCTATATAGCTACTTTTTACCATGCCGTAGCTGTCGAGTGGTTTCAGTACTTATCCTGGGTCGGTAGTGCACCATAATGCTAACATGGAATATGTCTGCTGTTTAGCTAGCACATGGAAATGATGGCCACATCGCCGACATTCACCCCAAACAGAATTACCAGCTTGGCTTTAGTTTAGTTCATGAAGTGCTTGATGTTTTAGTCTGGTGACATTTTGTTCGGTCACTAAACCTAGGCAATAATCCATTTGTCTACATGGTATCGCAGTCCTGAAAAACCACAAGCCAATATAGCAGATTCTCTCTATACTGTTCCAGAAGACCTTAAACGGCTATAAGCACCTTTAGCAGTGGCAATGAAGAATCAGCCACCACAGCACAGGAACTATCAATCTAGGTCGCAAAGAGACACCATCTTACTCTAAGCTTGTTACTCCGTGTGAAATTGAACCATACGTACTGCATGCAACTAGGTAGGACAGTTAGTAACATACTACTATTAGAAATCAGTTCTGAAATTAAAATCTTGTAAGTCAATAAAAATAAGAATCTGCACTCTGCGATGTTATCACAGCTTGGAATTTTTCTAACTGGCAAACTTTTTAAATGAAGCTTAGTCAGTGAGCATGTTGTTCATAACCATTGTTAGATCTTGCATCGGTGAGACAAATGCAGTGCTCGGCATTAACTCATTAGGCGGCTAGCGAAATTTTTAACCTGTTAATGTTGGCTGTAACTTTAATTGCAGCGAGCTCAACGTAGTTACCTTGTAATTTTAGCAGAACTGTAATCTGAAATTTTGCTAGTAACGATATGCTTTTGTAGCGCCCTGCTGGCCTTAGCTAAATTTTAGCGCGAACAAGAGCACTTCGGCGGCGGGCTAGAACTCCTTTGTCCTGGTGCAGTGCGCCAGAGAGGAGCTCAGTACGGTTGTAGAGCAAGAGCTTAAGAGCAAGCTAGGAAGCTCTCTGACCAGCAGTCGCGATTGAGCCTTTAGAATTGGTCCGATACCCACGAGAGCTGCTGATCAATGTTGGCTGGATTGTCAGCCTCCGCCATCACTCTGTCCAAAAAGAATCGTCTGGAACCCATTCGCCATTCAAGCTGGACAGAGGGGACATTCCAGTGGCCTAGTGCCGGTATTAATTCCTTACCGTAATGGGCCATGGTGTCGGGCCCAATACCACTAAGCTCTTGCCCCATTGTCTCAGCTAAGTATTTAAGAGTCGAGCGACGCTCGCTCTTGGTGTTTTTGGTCTTTTGTCCGGCTCCGCGCTTCGACGCCGTCGGACTCGTTTCTCTGAAAGCATAGGAGGAGGGCGGGCTGTCCGCCGACTATGGACAGAACAGGACGAGACAGCTCTAGGAGGATTCGGTGGACTCCACCGAATACGGTCGTATCGTGCGAGCTGGCATTTTGTATTTCTTTTGGGTTTTTTATGTGCGCGCTAGCACGAGGTCTCGGCATAAGGATTTGCCAGTGTGAGCTAGATGTAGTTGGAATATGTGGTAGTAGTTCTACGGTTAGGGTTTAAGCTGTGATCCGTCTATTTGGGCCGCTCCCCATTATAGACGTACGTACCTTAAGTGTGGAGACGTGTTTCCTCCGCAAGAGTACTTAAGTTGGTGTGTGTGGGGTATCCCTTCCGTACTGGTGGAAACCGAGTCCTAGTTCTCCGGTTAGGGCTTAGGCTCTGGTTCGGGCTCCGTCTATTTGGGTCGTTCCCCAACTTAGACGTAGTCAGCTTGTGTGGAGACGTGTTTCCTCCGCAAGAGTGCTTGAGGTGGCGTTTGTGGAGTATTCCTGCCGCACTGGTGGAAACGGAGTCCTAGTTCTCTGGTTAGGGTTTAGGCTCCCGTTCGGGCTCTGTCGATTTTGGTCGTCCCCCATTATAGACGTAATTTGCCTCAGTGCAGAGAATTAATCCCTCCGCAAGAGTGTTGGTGCTGTTGAGAGCGTGCGAGGAGTGTGGAGATAAAACTGAGTTAGATGCGCAGCGACTTTGTGAGCTGGCGAATAAAGCTCAGTAAAATCCCCAATTTGTGTATCTCGCCTTCCAATTCATGTCGCGGACTCATGACCCCCTTTAGTAATGGTAAGCAGGTCGGCGCCAGAAACGCGCGTTTCGTGGCAGCCAGCATATTGCACGGAGGCGTGCACCGAACGGCAGTAGGCGCTAGGTTGCTCCGGTAGGTAAGCGGCAGGTCAAGCCTACCATGTCGAGCCTTTTGCGTTACACTTTTTCGGATCAGACCAGTCATTATTGCAGGAGCTTATGTGGAGCCCAGGTTAAGGAGAATTTATAAGGTAGATCTGCAATATCTGATAAGAGATTGATTACACCTGGATGTGATGGACTCTCTGGCAAAGGCCTTTGAGCCCAGAGGCTCTGCAAGAGGCAATCGCAAGCTAGGCCTGAGCTCCACTGGCTGAATGCCAAGTCTAGTGTTAACAACTGACTCCATGGATCTCATGATGAATGGTTTTTGGTTGAGGGACTTTCCCTGGCTTTGCAGTATCCAGATACAGCAGCAGTTAAAATTGATCCCGACCTTGTGTCCTGGGTGCTTTCTCCTGCATTGCGTTTGATAATTACTAAAGCCGTGCAGTGTGCAGGAGTTGGTGTTGGATAAGTCATGGCTCAGGTGCTTTTCCTTGCATTGCCTTTTGTAGTTACTGAAGCAGTGCAGTACAACTCGGGTGCTTTCCTTTGCCTGGCCTTTTCCAGCTATAGCCACAGTGCATGCAGGTTGGATCGTCGGGCTTACTGCCTCTTGCAGTGGACTACACGTTGGCATTGTGTAGGGAAACAATAAGGCATATCTACCCCCATGTAGCTGCAATGGTTTGATAATGATTGGTTTCTTATTAATCGATTTGTTGATTTAACAGCCTAACGTATCTTCAGGCTGAAGTATTGTCGCAGCTATATCAATGCTGCTTGCAATCGTCAGTACAGACTTGCCTACTGTAAAACTCGAATATACGATAAGAATATGAGCAAGCAACTATGAGCTAGCACTTGTGACCTAGGCTCAGAACCAGGTGTAATATATTGTAACCAAGCAGAAGCTCGTCCCCCGGTTCTCTACCGGTGGACTGTGTGATGCAGTGCATCAGTGCGGTTAAAACACAGGCGGTGACAATTGGGTGTCGAAAACAGCAGTTTATTGCAGGCCTGTTAGTAGTGGTTACGCACAGGTGCAAGCGTTTTACACGGGCGCTCCCCGGACCGACGGAGTTAAAGGTGCTAACTCCCGAAGCCCTAGTGTAACCAACTACCCTGTGCGGTCACGTGGTGCGTACCGGACCGACGGAGTTAACTGTAGCATATAATAAACTATCCTATGCTCGTGTCGCTAGCGATTGTTCTAACCCCGAAGGCGGCCGCAACAGCACCCCAAGATAGAGTAGCTAACTGAGTAGCCGGAAGAACACAACTGAGTCTAAGTTGCACTTAGCTGTCTGTCGCCGTAGGTTCGTGTCTCATGCTCTCGAAGCGTAGTCTCGCATCGACTACCGAAGCTGCAGCCCTGAGCTCTGTCAGTCGTCTCGTTTGTACTCTCTCTCCCGCCCTCTTGACCTTGAGCGTAGCTGCTATTTTGTCGGACCCTAGCTCTTGTTGTCCGTCATCGGCCTATTCGCGCCTGCCTGTAATTTATTAGGTGGCTCCTCAGCCAGCTTGCCATCCTTTCGCTCTTTGTCTAGTGGAGCACAGTAGTCGGTCCACGTCCTGACCACTCTTTGTCTAACTAAGCTCCATTCTACCCTGAGCGGATCTCCCTGTCAAACTGACGCCTCGCTCAGCTCCCGGTTAACTAATTAGTCCCCACTGCTCAATTCTTCTTGGCTAGTCGGCCCTCTACTGTTGCCCTAGGTGCCCTAGTTAGACCCACTAAGGCAAAGGGCTAATATGGCAGCTAGCCTGGGAGCTGCTCCATTGCATATCGTCCAAACTGTAAGAGGCTTTGTAGCATGTGAAGGGAAACCGTCTGGGGCTTAAGTCTTCTTGCTGTACAAGGAAACATGAACGTCTTTCTATCTGCTCAGGTGCTGATTGAGCCCAAGCAAAAACAAGTTCCCAGATTGAGCATGATGCTTTCAACATTCAATTGTTACTCGGAGAGAAAGGGTTGTATAGGTGCAGATGCTCTCTACTTGCATGTGTGAGGCATGGTCATGGATTTTATGCTGGAGCATTGCGTTTTATGTGCATGATCTGGTGTGTTATATTAGTGTGTGTATGTGTGTGTGTGTGTGTGTGTGCGTGTGTGTGTGTGTGTGTGTGTGTGTGTGTGTGTGTGTCTGTGTGTGTGACTGTGTTGACATCCATGCTTCTGTATGTGTATTTATGGGCATGTCTGTGTTTGCTCCTGCGTGTGTACATGAGCTGCAATTCCAATTAAGGTTAAACTGAAGTGACAGCATAGTGACTAAATCTAATAACCTTTTGCCTAGGATGAGTCAGTGTTCTCTTAATTATAATGACTCAGCAATGCATGCATCATTATCTGTATGTCATAATGCATAAAAAGTCCTTGCTGAATGCTTGGTAATCGGTGTTATGGCAGCAAGCTTTGGTAGAAGCTGGAAACACGTATGGAATTGAATTTTGAATGAACTCTAAATTGGCATAAGACATGTTGTATAGACATTGCCAGATTAGATTTTCTTTAATTTTCGGAGTGTTCCCTAATTCCAATTGCCATTTATCATCATGCATGAAATCCTACAATGTCATTTTTCTCTATCGAAATCTGGATTGAAGAGTCGGATACCTTCAAACTGAGGTACAACAAGTGTGTCTTGCTAGCTCTATGCAATAGGGAAGCAGTTAGGACATCTACAACCTTTATCGAAGGCCCAGTCAAATCGTTCGCCTCGTCGGTCTATGTATGAGAATGAGGCCTAGAGTGCCTACAATTATGTGTAATGGGTCTTCTAGTGATACTTTGTACTATGCCATAGCTGTTGAGTAGTTTCGGTAGTGATCCCGGGTCATTTTTGCAGTACGATGATCGCGTGATAGCTAGCACCTTGGTACTATGGCCACACCCTCAGAGACCGACTGTCAGTCTGATCGAATTTAATGGGCTTGTGCCGAACTTTGTGAATGAAGTGCTTGGTTGTTTAGCTTGGAGATATGTCGATCGGTCGCTAAGCCCAGCCAGATGACTGCTTTGTCCAGAGGTAGTCAAAGTCACGGAAACGTTTGGCGATTTCTCAGATTCATTTCATAAAGCAGCAGAAGAGCTTCAGTGGTTATCAGCTGGTCTAGAAGTGGCATTGAAGAACCAACTACTACAGCAGAGGAACTAATGATCTTGGTCTTAATGAGAGAGCATCCCACTCTGAGCCTGTTACTCTATGGAAGATTCATCCACACCAACTTGATGCAGCCTGGTAGAACCGCTAATCACACACTGCTAGTTGTTTGCAGTTACACAATGAAAATCCAGTTAGTCAAAAAAGATAAACATCTGCTAATGGCATTATTATCAGATCTCGGAGAAATTCTTAGAGGTCTAGTCTTCTCCTCCTGCTGCTGATTGAACGAGCATCTCGTTTATAGCCATTGTTAAACCATGCCAAAGATAAGATGACGCTAGCGCTCAGATATAACATCAAGGATGCATTGCGAGATAGTAAATCTATAAACGTTGGCAGTATTTTAAGCGCTGCAAGGTAAATTTAGTGATCTTGTGTTTTTAGCTCAAGTTTAATCTGACTTTGTACTAGTAAGACCAGGCGTTCATCCGATTTGACCTGTCCATATTGCAAGACATTATATGGAGCAGAAGTCGTGGAATTTATGAAGGCATATCTGTAGTATCTCGGATGAGATTGAATCGACCTGGATGCGATGGACTCTCCGGCAAAGCCCTTTGAGCTCAGTGGCTCTGCAAGAGGAAATCGCAGGCCTGGCCCGAGAGCCACTTGCCGAATGCCAAGTCAATTGTTAGCTACTTACTCTCAGGGCATGATGATAAGGGTTAATGGTCCTGGTGGTGATTATATTGTGGCTCAGGTGCTTTCCCTTGCTTTGCCCTCCTATCTAGTTACATCAGCAGTTCATAGCCCACACCCTCGTGGCTCAGGCGAATTTCCCTACATGGCATTTTCTATTTGCAGCCAATTGCTGAGAACAAGTTACAGGAAGTAGATCAGGATTGGTCTCAGACTTGCATAAATATCCAGATAAACTTCGAAGGCTTGTCCTTTAAAGCCTGCTGCGACTTTACTCACATGACTGCCGGCTGAGTAAAAATCCTTAGCATCCGTTCATCACCTCAGTAAGTCTCGCTTGCTCTACTTCTTTTGTATCGGTATTCTACTTCTTATCTATACTTGCTACTCCAATTGGCGTGATACCTCGTAGGTAAATTTAGTGGGATGCGATCTCATTACGCTGGCTACTGCTCCAATACACTTTGCATAGTACCATGATGTAAGAATAATTATACCAGCCTTGTCTTGCTGGGCATGCAAAGTGTGTGACAAGCTTAAGAGAATCTCAGCCGGCATGTGACAGTCGCAGTCTTTGCTCTCTGGTATTATGGAAATTCTCGAATATTGCATGTCCGCTCGTTTGTCGGTGTCTATATAAATATACTCAGTTATGTATTTTTATTTAAAGATTATATACCTTATCAGGCTATTTCCACTAATAAACATATGTACACTCGTCTTTGGTGATGCTACACTCCTAGGATGGGGAACTACAGTGTCTACAACTACTCTAGACCACCCTTCCAAACAACGTACAAATCCGGAAACTGGCGGATTCCTATTTTTTTTGGCTCGTCAGTTACAATTGGCTTTGCACATGTATCACAGTCGCAGTGATTTTCTCCGCCAGTAACTACTGACAAAAGAGTCAGCCAGGTGAAGGCGGTATACTCCTTTCTGTCTTAGTTGAATCCGCTCGAGTATTATTTCTGCCTTCCTTTAAAACTGCGGAGAATTTTAGATAGCAAAAAAAGCATTAAAAGCGAAAGCGGCTTGCAATACAATTATGAAAGTCAAAAGACGTCGTCTCGCGTAGAAAAGAGAAGCTTATAAGTAAAGCTGAACTGTTATCACGGTTCAGGTAGTGAATAGGTCCGACGTAGCAGCTCCGGATAGCTAGGATCGATATGCATCAGTTGGCGGCAGTACTGTCGTTTTTACTTATGAATTGTGGTAGTGAGTTCTGCCGTCTAGAAGAACCATCCTAGTTACAGCTTCTGTCGTCGCGCAAAGTTAAGAAATATATTAAGTAGCTTACAATCCATATTGGACCTGATAGCACGGAAAGCTGAAACTGGTGCAGCAGTTTAGCTAGGATTGAAGTTGCCCATTCATTACCTGCCGTGTGGGTCAGCTGAAGGAATTTTCAGTGCTCGCCCTCATCAACCGATTGACATCTTAGCTTTATCAACAAAGAAGAGACAGTGTCAAACCCCTAGGATTTGTTATCTACCGTTTCTGCTATTTTCATTAGCAGATGCAGTGGCGTACTCGCTTTCTTTGGTTGTCCACTACAAATCGACTGACTTACAAGTTTAGTCAGGCCAGGAAATACCTGGGAAGCTGGTGAACATTTTCTCAAGCCACTGGATGACATTCCCTAATTAAAGATACAAGTTGGATGTAATTAGCTAGCTCCGGAGGCTATTTTCTTAATATAACTTATATACTTGAGGCATTTGTTTAAGGCAATCGCTTAATATTAAGCCCATGGTGACAGTAAACAACATAACCACTTGTTAGAAGAGCCAAGTCTTCCAGTCCTGACATACTGTAGGGGTGTCGTGTAACTAGCAGTTCCGTTTTATTGTCATCTAGTTAAAAGATATTTACTGACAGTCAGGACTGAATATTGGTAAAACAAGTAATTTTCAGTCTCTACATTAAATTTGGTTGTTCCATAAGAGAAACAAAGTCGAGTACCGTTAGCATACAATATCTAGGTGATTTCATATGCGTAAGGACCGAGTAAAGATCTATGCACGACTCCATGGATGACCTGTCTTGCGGACATGATCTGACCTCCACGATACGGATTGGACGTGATCGGACGAGTACTATTTTAGCTACACCACCTGTTAGACCAGAGGCTGTTCTCAATCGTCCAAGTAGGCTTTCGTGATCGGTAGTGTCATGAGGCGGCTGATAGATCTATCAATGTTAGCAGAGCTGTATTTTCTTTGACTCTCAGCACTTGTAAAGCGTCTAAAAGGGGATTTATTTCTCTGACGGCACTTTATCAAATGTACTGTTTTTATTACTATAGTTTTTCTGACTAGAATGCTGTTAGTTACTAACAGGGTGGCAGCTTCAGTTAAGTGTTTTACCTTAAATCTCGACTAAAAACTTAATATTGGTTCTTTCAAAAACTTTTTATGATTTTCTAAGCGATAAAATTAAGTATTTTCCAAGAGCAAAAAAGGAAACAGAAATAGTTTTCTAAACCCTTGGATGTAATCCAGGCTTTATAAGTAAGTCTACTGTGGCCACTTTGACTGATCAAGGAATAACCTTGTTTATAAGAGAGGCATTTAAAATACCTTTTTGCGGCTTTGCTAAAGTTCCTCAGTCAGTGAAGACCACAGAGAGGATGGTATAGGGCCTTCAAAAAGTGCATTCTTATATTAAGCCACTGGCCGTTACACTTCTAGTCTTCCTTGTCACTGATATACACAGATTATGCTGAAGTGATACTTGTGCAAATGCTATGAGCAGTTGATTACGAGAATAGTAGTATAAATATAAATCTTGTAGGTCCGGCTAGAGTATGCTACGTGCCTTCGATTAGGCTATGCACGAATCTCAAACAGGACTTAGCAGTGAGGCACAGATTTCAAAGTCTACCATTTGATCCATAGCTGCAAAAAAATGTGATGTCATGATATAAAGCTAAAACGAGGAAATGTAGGGCTGTGAAAAAATTATTTTTTATATAGTTAATGTCATTGAAATGTAGTCAATTCCAATAAATAAAATTTTACAAGAAAAGTTTTACAGTCAAAGATTAAAAGTTAATTTTAGCATTCAGCAAGTTTTTGTTACCCTAAGGTGGGACCATAACCAATGAGTCATAATCTTAGAAAATATGTCTCTTTTATTAGCATCGTAGTCAGCTTAAGATTTTAAGAGTTTCGTTATGCAATGGTTTGCGATAGATTTTCTTGGATGGCGGTAGTATATGGATTTAATAATTTTAAGCTTTCATTTCATATTAAACTCATTATGATCCCGGAAGCAATGGTCTCCATGTACGACCATTTCAACTTGTGTGAGGAAAATTCGTTAGTTTGCTATATTAGCTTTTTGGATTCCAGACCGTATAGAGCTTTAAAAGTACTCGAACTTTAGTGGTTTCTACAGGTAGCTTGTATCCAGCTAATGTACAGCATTAATTTAAATTGCGATCACAATTATAAATGTTACAAATGTTAAACCAAGAATCAAAAAACCTTTCTTAACTTGAACAATTCTCAATATATCTTTAAACTAATGCTAGCCTTTTGGACAAAGTCTGATCTACCTATAAGGCCTTCACACGGAGCAATTATGAACCAGGGGAAGATCTAAAAACCATTCATAAAAAACTTAACACCAGAAAATAAATAACATCCTGTTACTCTGTGTGTGTGGCTTTCTTAATAGACAGTTATCCTGGTTTCACTACTTGCAAGTTGTTTTTGTGTTACTGGCATGTTAAACAACTTAATGCGTTGAGGATTTCGGAAGAGCTGTGAAAGCAAACAATGTCAATGGAAACCAGCAATGGACGTCCTGATGGCGACTTTGATTACAATGAAGGTCAGTACTGGTATGAAGTCAGAGCACGACTAAGCACCTCAGACTGTCAGTGGTTTTGAATGACGACATTAGAATTCGTAAGCATGATTCTAGCAGTGCAGTATCAAGTGAGTGTATGGTTGCCTCTTTTTCAGAGTATAGCATAGCCTAAGCTGGTCGGTCAAGGTAAAATTTATTAAGATTTAGGCAATCTCTGTTTGCATGGTCAAAAAATGAGCTTTAGTGACAAATGCCGGTATTTACAGTCCTACCAAGCCATTTCTCCAGCCAACTCTTAAGGGTCTATGTGCTTTTACGGTCCGTCGGCAAGTTTTTCAAGGCGTATTGATCGGAAAGCTGAGCAAATGCAACATTGCTATGATAGTCTGACAGGAAAGTGCAGCACGGAATGCCAATAAATATCTTAAAAACGTACTGATGGCTGCAGTGCATGCTGAACTTAAGAAAAGTGAACTCCAGCTTAGCATACCTCTTATTTGTTTTATAAATGTTCAACACCTTTTCTCTTGCCATGGATGGTACTAGACTTCATTCCGAAAATAATATCCTTGTAATGGTGGATCGCCGGTGCTCGTAGTGCAATTAGAGCCTGCTTAACGCTCCTACTATGGGTCTTCCATCCTGGAGTGCTGGCCTAAATGTTTATAGAAGTGAAAACTAGTGGCTAATTTAGCTAGCCATTCAGATATTATACTAAGTAAAGCATTAATTCCTGTCGGGTAATGTCCAACATGACCGATTTCGACTAAATTAAAACCATGTTGACCAAATCTAAACTAAAGATCTGCACGACAACATTGCGAATCTGAGTTCTTGTCGATTCTGAGGTATGCCTTCCCTCACCCAATTCGCCAAACAACTAATAGCATTTTAGCTAGATCGCCAGCCTGAAACAAAATGCAATTTTGTGTCCGCCACAAAAACCTCTACCTTAACCACTTTATGGAGAAATTCATTACTAAGGTTATACATAAAGATATATGTATGTATGTATGTATCTCCACCTGTAAATCCACAAAGTCATAAAGGCTATGCAGGTGTTACGCAGGAAAGTTTTTTATAGCCCACTCGAAGCCTAAGCAGCTTTCGGTACTCATGCGGCAGCCAACAGACTTCGTCTTACGCAACAAAGAGAATGTGCGAAGCATAGCAGAGTCAGGAGAGCAGTTGAGGCAGTGTGCAGCATATAAGTAGCAGCTCAGGACCGCTGAAAAGGATTAGCCATAGTCGGCAGCAGGAGATTAGTTGTCGTTGGGTAAGAATTGTGGAAGTGAGTTCCATAGTCAAATATACAACTATAGGATACTATAACATCAAAGAGTTTTTTTCGGTTTTCAACTGGTGTGAAAAGATTGCGTTCTAGCCACAAGGGGCACATACTAGACCTGCTAAATTGAACGTGTCTTTTAGCTTATAAAAACGTAATGTTTGTGATTGCACTGATACAAAATATTCTGGGCAAGAGCAACCTAGTGGTGATGAAGGTGGTGATGAAGCGAAATACAGGGTTCACAATAATTTCTCGTGAAATAAAGCCGACGAAAAAATTCAGCAAACGTGTAAGCTGTGGATTCAGCAGTCGGAGAATTTACGTTCTCATAATAGAAGCATGCACCTTTACCACTGCTTGTGAACTTTTTTTTGGAAAATGTGTATGCAAGTTTCTAAGCATGATGCAAATGAATGCTGATGTTGTCATAAATCTTTGTTTGTCGAGCTACGTGAAGCTGAACTTTAGAAGCGGGCAAGTCGTCAGGCTATCACAGTTTCTATCTCTTATCCTTTAAGTTGTCCTCTTCATGACCATAACGAGAAGGAGATATTTTGAATCCAACATTCAGAGTGAAAATTGGCAGTTCGGGGTACGCTTGACTCTATTTTTTAAGGATTTCTTCTCAAGAATGGAATGAATCAGCCACGACTAGTTCAACTTCATGGTTTCTTGTTAACAAGGTTACTGTTGGCTAAATGGATTTTCCGAAAGGATCTCTCACAGTAAAATAATGACTTCCATTAGGTAGTGTGTCAATACAGAATACCAAGCCATTGAATAAAGCAAGCTAAAACATGTCCTTTAGATAGATTCACTAATGTAATCAGATTCAATTACAATTGGTTTGACCTAGATACATTTAGCTTCCTGCTCCGGTCTATTTGGGCCTTCTCCATTCCATGTAAGCAGTAAATAGAGAATTCCAGGAATAGATCTAAGATATTAAAACTAAGCTAATCAAGCCAACTTGATAGAAGAATAATAAATACCGGGCTGATGGAACAGCATCTTTTGTATTGTGACAAAACAGTACTGATAGCTATAACCCCCTCGAGCTGTGGCAATAGTGGATTGCAAACAGCAGGATTCGAACCCACGACCTCGGGTCAGAGGTCATAAAGAGCGAATGCCTTACCCGGTGTGTCATTACGGCTCATCAGTTTGAATAATACATCAATTCTTTGTTTCACCAATTACGCTAGGATATTGCTTTCCGGCATGAATAACACCCAGGACAATGTTAATGTCATAATTAAAAAAACTAGAAGCGGTAAGTTTCATGAGCAGTTGCCATGGTACCAGCGGCACAATATGTTGGACTGACTCTTGCACTTTGCTTGCACGTGTTTACTTAATCCGGAATGCGTACCAAAGGCTTGATTCGTGTCAGTTCGTCTTCCCTTTTTTCTGCTGTAGATGTTCACTTATTGGCAGAAAAAACGGCAGTTCTTCAAATGCAGGCAGAGGCATACAGTACTGCAAATGTAAAGGGATCAGATAAAGGTAGGATTTTCAAGAGCTACCATCAATGCTTCAATGGCTAGTATAAAAGTTTTCAAATAAGCTATTACGAAACAATGCATCTGGCTGAGTCGACCTCGGCATACCACGTCATTCAGCTGACGGTATTATGGCAGCACTGCCTCTCCAACGCCATAAATGGCTCGGAAGCTGTATCCCTGTTAGTGAACCGGGAGGCCTGGTTAGCATTTGCGACCCCGGCAGAGCCGGGCACCACCGACCACCGGCTAATGTATACGTAAGAGCTTGCATTTTTCGATAATATATATACATATATATATATATATATATATATATATAGATATATATATATATATATATATATATATATATATATATATATATATATATATGGGACAATATTTACTGGTAAACCTTGCTGCTTAAGACTCAGATTTACAGGATCTATGCTAGAGCATTAAGCGATATCCAGAAAACGAGGTGCATACTCAGCTGTTATTTGCTAAGTCAATCAAAAAAGTAGAATGTAGCATACAAACTACCAAGTCCTAATCCTCCGTCTTTGTATCAATGGCATATTTATAATTACGTATGAGTTTTTCTTGATGAAGGAGTAGCAATCATTAGCATATATTTTAACAAATACCCAGTACATCAAAATTTCTAACTCTTTTATTATCCTTCGGTTTGAGAAAGGCTTTCCTTCTCTACTGAGTCAGACGAAATGTTTTTGCAATCGCATTAATGTCAAAGATAGCAGCAAAGCCAGCCTTAGAATTTAGCTTACTATTGAAAAGAGGCCAACCTAAAATTTTGGCTTCTTAGAAAGGCATATTGTGGTGCCTTGGAATATGGATAATATACAATACTTCGTTGATCCTTCTATACATGTTTCTTAATCTAGGCTTGTGAAAGCCATACTGAAGCTGTGTTTTCATAAAATCCGTCTTAAACAAGCTCAATTAAAATCTAAATTTTTAGTAGATTAATTTTCATTCGAGATTTGACCCTTGGCTCTTATAGTAAGGACGGTGTGATGAGGCACTGTTTTCACCGGAGGGAAATGTTAACACATCGCCTGTATCATGCTTTGTGAGAGCTTCACCCTCGTTACACTACTGCTTTTGGGACCATTATATAAATAATTTTAACATGTGCTGTCAATGTCATGTATTATTTTTAAATCATTCAATACCCAAACAGTCTTTTCATCGAGTGCTTTTATCAGTTGCCTAGGAGGAGCTAAAAGTATGGAAAGTTGTAGCTCTAATAAAGGGAATGTTAAGATAAGGCGATTGACTAATGCAGTTAATTGTGCAGCCGACGAGACTTGTTAGAAGCAACATTTTTTTCTGGACCATAAGCAAGTATGGTCGGCTACCGTACTCAGCCCCACTACCTGATCTCATGGAGCAATATATTTACCCCTGCGATAAGTAGATATAGCTTAAATAAGCTTGCATTTCATTAACGTCAGCTGAAATAATCTTCAGAGCTTTTGGCAGGGCCTTTAAAGTGATTTTATGATAGTTATATAGGGGTATGACAACCAGCACGTTAGGAATATTGAGCTAAGCATCGTCTAAACTCATACATACAGAACCTGCTTAAAAATATCCTCTGGCTAACGCATAGCATATCTGCTGCTGATGAAGTGGTAATTTTAACTCCCTGCATTAGTAGTCATTTCATTGCACATCACTTATTTCTGCTTCTGCTAGCAGTTTGAGACAGGATTGATTCTTTCTAGTCTACTGGAATGCATCTAAGTCGGGCACTTTCAGCATGAAAGGCATGAAATGGCTCATGAAATGGCCTGTTTATTGTTATTCCATTTTGGCTGGGCTGCCCCAGAAAGCTATTAGGCCACTGCAGCTTACTATGAACATAGCTGCAAGGCTAGTCTACAAGTCCCAGCGGTTTGAGCACGTGTCTCCTTTGCTGAAAGAGCTAGGATGGTTGCCAGTTGAGCAACGGATACAGAGCCAAGTTCTTACGCTGACCCACAAGGCCCTCCATGGCTTGGATCCATCGTACCTAGCTGAACTGCTACATCAGTTTCAGCCGGTTTGCACCCTCGGGTCCTCCGTGGACAATAAATTAGCTGTCACATTCCTCTGCTTAAAGACCGTTGGCAAGAGAAGCTTTAGCTCTGCAGGTCTTAGACTGTGGAACTTGCTTCCACAATTCTTATGCAACGACAGCTACTCTCCAACTGCCGACTATGGCAATCCTTTGTAGCGGTCCTGAGCTGCTACTTCTATGCTACTCACTACCTTAACTGCTCTCCTGACTCTGCTATGCTTCCCACTTTTTCTTTGTTGCGTGAGTCGAAGTCTGTTGGCTACCGAATGCGCACCAAAAGCCGCTTAGGCTGTGAGTTCACTATACAAAAACTCTCCTGCGTAACACCCACATGGTCTTTATGACTTTGTGGAGTTACAGACGGAGATACAATACGTTACATTACATGAAAAAATGCAAAGCTGGATGATACAAAGCCACACGATCGGTTGTAGAAAAACAGCTCATTTTCATAGATATGTTGTATCATTATGCAACCACGAAGCTGATACAGTAACTGAGGATACTTGATGTTTCCTTTAATCCTAGAGATCCTGGTCGCTGATGGCTGACGCCAAAATAAATAACCTACTTTCTATTTACTTCTAGGAACACACCACACTAGCCTACCTTTATTACTATTCTAATGGCTACATGGGTAAATTTTTCATGAATGCCCTTACAAATATTTAACTTCATTTTGGTTATTGCAAACGTGCAAAATATAAAACGGCTTGAGCTTGACAGAGCTGCATTTCTCTCAGCTTAGTTTAAAGACTGCAAAGATAACAGTGAGGCTTGGTCAATGTAATCAGAATATTCTCTAATTCAATTGGAACGAAAAATAAACTATGAAGAACTCCAAAGTTTAGGGCTGCAGTATATGCTCATGCATGGTACCACTAACATAAGCATAGTGGTTAGTGCATTGTATGTATATTGTTTTATATATCAAAAAGATCTCAAGAAGCGATTTCTTAAAGAGTAGCATGGCAGTCATAGTTAACTACTCAAACTTCAAGTAAATATAGGAACTTATTATAAAGACCAGGTACGCATCTATTAGTCGTGAAAAATCAAATATTGAACCAGAAATCGAAGCAGCTTTGTTAACACGAAACCTTTTTTCTAAAAATCTTTTGACTAATGCTAATCTTTCGGGTAAATTCTAAACCTACGTATGGGCTATTCACAGAGAGGAGTTAAAATCCTCGCGAAGATCGCAATGCCATTTACCGAAAATTCTTAGGACCACAAAGTCATAAAACGCCTGCAAGCTCTCTGCGTGTATTTTCATCTAGAAAGTCGTCCTGCTTTCACTACGGACCGGCTGGTCTTGTGTTACTAACATGCTTAAAAACCGAATGCTTTCATGATAACTGAATAGCTGTGAAAGCACAAAAGCTAAATGGAAACCACAAGTGACTGTACCAATGCCAATATTAACCTCGATAAAGGCACAACAGATATGATGCCTGAGCAAAAAATAACACGTCAGACTGAGTTGCTATGGTTGATGACATTAATATTCGTAAGCACGAGTCTAACCGTGCATGAACAAGCGTATTGGGGCCGCTTTTCAGGGGGTAACGTAGTTTAAGAAGGTCTCTCAAAGAAACAACTGTATCCAGTATATAATCCTGTCAGGTGATACTTATTGTTGGTTACATGAATCTCCATTGTGGTAAACCTCTTTATATAAAGCGCCAACGTTATACTAAGAATATAAAACGATTTATGCAAATATACCACTGTATGATATTAGTACAGTCCTAATTGAATGGTATTTGGTTTTTAAATTTGCATGGAAGGGTTTCATTTTAGCGACAAGGAGCACATCTTAGACTGGCTGGACCATACGTATTGTTCAAATTATACACGTTAAACGTTTATCATTGCCAAGATGGAGAATTTTGTGGACAAGAGCAGCCAAGTGGCTAGGAAGCAAAATATATGGTTCGTAAACATTTCACAGATAACGAAGTCGATACAAGATATTAAAAAGCGTGCAAGCTTTTGATCCAGCAAATGTAAAAGGCGTCATATCCAGTATTAAAGTTAATAAATTTTAATGTATACCTGTTTCTGTGCATTATACCGATGAATGCTGAAGTTATCTTAAGTCCTTGGTTCCCGGGCTTATGTGAAGCTGCATTTCGGAACGCTTCGATGAGTCAGGCAGAACAAGCTACATATCTCTCATCAGTTCAGTTGTCCTCAAAACAATACTTCCATAATGAGAGCGATGCAGTCTTGATTTCAAAGTACCTAGTTACAGAAGGCCTTTCGCAGTAAGCCTTTAGTTAAATTAAGAATATCTTAAAGAGCAGGAAACGATTCAGCAACGATTACTTCTTAAATTTTTGAATGCACATTCTCACTAAAAAAGCCAAAGGTGTTAAAACAGTCTCGTCAGGAGGATTTCTGACAAAGAACACAGCTTGTGAATCCACATACAATTCAAGGCAGAAAAAAGCCTGTAACTGGTGCAAGCAAAATCGAGTCAGTTAAGTTTGGCCTCCCCTGTGCTACGTAAGGTTTTCGCCGTGTATCCAGAGCCGCACATGATTCAAAAGCTAAATGTAAGTGATTTCGAAAATAGACTAATAGGTGAAGTCTAGCTTAAATAAGATATCGATAATTACTGCTCACAACGATCAAGCTAAGTTAGGGCGTGGATAACAGACAGAAGTATATTTCTCGTATAAAAGGGAGAGAGCGATTGCCTGACACGTGTCAATATATTTGCCTTATTTTCTGCTGTAGGAGTTAGTCAAGGAAAAGTTGACGCTGCAGAAGCAGATACAGCACCTAAAGAAGCTTCTGGATTAGTAAAAGGTTGCTGCTTCAGAGCTACGCCTCGTACTCCTCATGCCATTATCTGTTTATTCCACATTAGGTGTTAAAACATTTAATGGCATAATAACTGGCACACCTTGCTGCTTAAGACCCTGGCTTTCATTATCCATGCTCAAGCATACAATGCTAATGGCTAGCAAATCAGCTGTGTGCCCAGCGATGATTTCATAATGATTAGCTAAAGGTGTCATACTAACAATTATGTCACCCCCTCTATCAGCATTGGTATACTCCCGTCTGCATTCTCTTTGGTAGAGAAGCTATGACAATTTCCAACAGTTAAACATGTTCGGTACAGAAAATAATAGCTCCAGCTACAAGGGCTGAATATTTATTTCTTTACGCTAAAATTAGATTGCTTCACCTGCACCAGCTTTACGCGGCGTCTGGTTGTATTGGTAAAAAGTAGAAGAGAATTAGCTGTTATCTCATCTAAAGCTGCTGGATACAGCGTTCCCTGTGCACGTCTTCGATAGTTAACTTTCACAAACAATTTACGTTTTTGCAATGTCTACTGCAAGCTATAGCAAGTTATATTCAGCCATGCTTCCCTGCTACTCTTATGTTACTAATTTTTTTTATTGCCTCCTGATTTAGCTAGGCTTCTTGCTTTCTCTGTATCATCAGGTAAAGAATTGTAGCTTTCGCATTCGCAGCAATTGCCACTTTTTTCTGCTGTAAACTGGCCACACTAAGCATTTTGGCTTTGTGGAATGACATATTGAGACCCGTAGGCATTTGGCTTCAAATATAATGCAATACGATTATTCTCCAGCTATTTTCTTAGCACTCTTAGCAAGCGGCCAGCCTAGCTAAACACGACACGTAAATCTTTCGTAAATAAGCTCAACTCCAATGTCACTGATTAGGTTCATTTCTATAGCAGATCGGTCCTGGGACTTATTACATGTCCACTGGCAAGGCGATTTGTCACCAAAGGTGACTGTTAACGCAACGCCAGTATCGTGCTTTGTCAAAGATGCACCCTTGTAACACTAATATATTTTGGAAACTTAGATAAACACTCTTTCGCGAGTGCTTTTGATTTCGTGTATAAGTGATGCGATGTATTAGCCACAATAATATATGAGCAGATGAGGCATGGTGGCAGTCGCGCTCGTTCTGGGGCGTAAACACTGCGACCTACTGGACTGGACCCAACTACCTGGGTGTTACAGTGCAAGCCAATCCCCATTGGGATAAAAAGATATATCATATCTAATCTTGTATTATTTTACCTTAAGCTTAAATAAAATCTAGAGCTTTTGGCATGGGCTTTAAAAAGATCGTATCCCATCAACACTTTAAAGAGATTTAGTTGTAACATATTGTTGTGGTAAGCAAATCGTAAGGCATCTAAAGCTATGCAGGCTTATATACTGTTAAGTGTGCAGAACCTGCATGGAAATTGCCTGTTGCTAACTGGTTGCATTTATCCTTCAGCTGGACCTATACCAGAAATAGACTATGAACACGTCCTAAGGTTAGTGTTGCAGTATATTCATAGGAATGTAAGAACTCATAAACTAATAAATGAGCATTGTATGCACTCTGTTTCTTGAATTGTAGACTTCCTCAAAGATACACAATGAGTACCAAAGGGAAGACGAGCATAGCCGTCATAATTACCTACACAAAATTCAAGGACGGTACAGGAAAACCAAGAAATGGTAGACGTCAAGTATAATCACCCATGTTCAAATATTCTTTATCAACGTTAGGGCTATATAGTAGCTCAGTTGGCTTTTGACTTTGGAAAAGTTGCTGACATTCCCATTTTGGCCGGTGATAGTGCAATTTTGATTTTAGGAAACGTAAAAATAGCCTAACTGCTTCTGGTGAACTCACTGTCAACCAGAAAGCTGAACCAACCTTCTCTTAGAACCAGCTATGACTTTTAGTTCGGTAAAAGCTTAAGCCTAGTGTCAGTGAAATGGACAACAATGACCCTTTACTATTCCATAGCTGCAGTTTAAAAATCAAGTCTTCCTACTTTCAAAATAAGTTTCATTAAGAAAATTGTGACCCGTATCAGAATATCATGACCAAGCTGTTCACTCACTGTGGAGCCCCAAGTGACAAGTGGATGTAATAATCGCAATTGGTTCTCGCTTGCTAGTAAAACTAGGCTTAAAACTATGTAGCTATATCCAACTGTCATGTAAGTCGTGGTTTGCATATTCACACATACATACAGTAGGTTTGCTTTCCATGAAGCGCATGCTGGACTTTGTGACGGTCACTGTCATGCCATTGCGGTGGCTTTACTCCCTTATACTAGATTATAAACATGTATCGGCTTTCGTATCCTGCTATAGACAGACTAGTCTGCTCTTTATCATCAGGCAATATTACCGACCCATAAACCTTATTTTCGAGTGATAGAGCCTTCAGTAGTAACAATACAATTCTACGAATTTCTTGCGGTTACGAGCTACCATGACTCTGCCACTTTTAGCTCTCGTCTGAAGAGTCATTTGCTCCAGTTTCGGCAGCGAACTTGCCTTTCCTGTTAATGTCTGTTTAGCCCACTTACTTGCGTGTGAGTTAAAGTGCTTGCAACTCGCCAAAAGTGTTTTTAATCTGTGGCCCGATTTTCCTAATGCTTGATATAGTATGTTGCATGATAAGTAAATTAAATACAAAGATTTATTTTATTTGAATAGCTCCGCAAGAGAAATGCACTGATATAATGACTTTTCACATATACCAAGTAGCTCGAGCTTACAACTTTGGTCATACATTAACCTTTACTTTGTGCTCTGTTGATCGAATCAAAGTTAGGAGAGCTGGTAAAATTCTTACGCATAACTTTTGGTTTAGCTACGCTAGAGTATTTGTAGGCAGAAACCTGCAGGTCATTGGCAGAACATGATTGATAAATAGTTGGTTTGAAGTTAAAAAAAAACAAGAAATTAGCCCACTAAATTTTAAAGACACTTGATAAAACTTTGAGGGTACAAAACTATGTAAATGAAGGTGCACACTGTGTCCCACGCTCTAGTGCTTCCTCGTGTAGGAGCAGGTTGAGGATGGCTCATCACATACTGAGCTGTTCACCTTATGCGATTCGTGCTAATGCCGAAGTGGCTATCAGCTAGATTTTCAAGTGAGGAAGTAATATGAAACTGTGGATGGAACAAGCTATTCTTCTTTGGCAAAGCAGAAGTGCCCAAACAGTTCAGCAAAGAAATGTACTGTTGAATGGCTTACAGGTGCTGAGCAAGACCAACAATACCTTGATGAACTGTTCACTGGCTTCGGTTTTTTTGATGTCATAAAGTTGGAAAATTGTACCTGCGATGAACTGGACAACGAACTGGATGATGGTTTGTCAAATCAAATAGTGGTGCATTTGCTTTAAGGTGTAACGGCTAAATTTTACTGATTGTATATAAGACAGGTTTAATGCGAAGAATTTGCCATTTCTTCGGTTTAGTTTTCAAAAAGATTACAGAGAAAACAGACTGTCTGGTTGTCACGATCTCAAGCCACGGAGACCAAGATGGGTTCCAGACATTTAATCAGCCGATGTCGATACAGTCCCTTCTGGACCGATTCTCTGCAACCAAATGTCCATCCTTGATAGGCAAGCCTAAACTATTCTTCATTCAGGTCGGTAAAATGAAATTTTCTTACGTTTAGGCTTTAGCCCATCTGAATTGTAATTCTTCGAAAGCAGTAACTGCATACTCTTGACGTTCATTGTAGCTCTTTTACTCTTAAGCTGAAAATGACTGCAATGATGTGCCGCACCTAGCAGTTAGCATTGTTAGTTAGTTTTTCATAGCAGTTGTTTATTATTAGCTTTCTTCAAATGAGGTGATATTTCTCGAATGATGATAGACCTAGTCAAAATGCGGCCCTAGTGTAATGACTAGTCTTCTAATTAGATACCGAGTACAAATCGTCCACGAACTAGTGCAAAAAGCCAATTGATTTTAAGAAGTGCTATTAGACAGCTATATATGAAACACTTTTCTAGGCCCTGAACATATTACAAATACAACGTGGCAGCTCATCACTAAAATGATCGGATCATAAACAAGGTATTTTCAGTAGTTCCTGTCTGTACTTGTGCATGGCTAACATCGATAAAGATGTGGCGCCTAGATGCACAGCTTGTGCAGGCTGCTTCAATGCACACACATATTCTGTCAGCAGTTTAACTAACATCAGAATTAGAACACGACTAATTATGATTACCATTTCGGCAGCTGGAGCCTGTTAGATGCGTTTTCTGTGCAGCCTAATAATAAATCGGACTTCTCTAACGTGAATTATCACTTCATTGTTCACTTCAGATTGGTCAACCAAAAATCTTCTTACTTACGATGGCTCTTGTGATTACGAATGCTGGTAGAGACTTTGAAATTTGCATTACTCTGAGATAAGCAGCCAAGCTGAAGAGGTGACTTGAAAAAAGCTGAGATTTTAAAATCATGTAATTCCTACACCGACGACATAAATTAATTTTGAAAAGATGCACAGGACATTAGTAATCTATCTTACGATATAAATAGTCCTCGGCTACAGAAAACGGAAGACGTGCATGTTGTTAACACCGATTATGTCGGGCAAGCAGCTTGATGACGAGAGGCCTGAAGCTATTCCTGAATAGGAATTATTCATTTAGAATGATTGCGTTTTTACTACTCATGAGCAAGGATCTCTCTTTTATGAGTGGTAAATGAAATGTCATACTTCAAAGCGACTGCTCGTTAGACGACCATATCAGCTCCACAGTCAAATCTGCCTATTTTCAGCTTCATAACAGCGAAGGATACCACATCTAAGTTGGTCCATGCATTCGTGACATCCCGTCTCGACTTCTGCAAATCACTGCTCGCTGACCTACCGGCATGCGCGATCAGGCGATTGCAGCTGGTGCAAAACTCCTCAGCTAGGCTTGTCTGTCGTGAGCGTCGCAGTTGCCACGTCACTCCACTTCTCGCCGACCTGCACTGGCTACCAGTCAAGCAACGCATTGACTTCAAGGATTTGTCGATCACTTTTAGGTCACTTTATTCTTTGGCTCCACCCTATCTCTCAGATCTACTTGCCCATCAGGTCAAGCATCGTACCACCCGCTTTTTGGAATCCGACAGTCTACAAATACCCGTACAAACCTCAGATCTTTTGGAGACCATGCATTTAGTTCGTACGCTCCCAAAGCCTGGAACTCCCTCCCGACCTGCGTCAGAATATCCCCTGACCTGACCACATTTGAAAGGAACTTAAAAACACACCTATTTAGGACAGCATTTAGTGGGTCCCTGTGATTCGTCCTTGATGTGCTTATGCGTGCTGACACTGTGCATACTGCCACTAACCACATTTGCATGCTGATCCTGTGCATGTCACCCATAACTATGTTATTGATTTCGTTTGTTTGTCAAGCATGAGTTTGCCTAACATTGAATTGCATTTCCATTTGCAGCAAATGTAAAGCGTCTAGAGAAAGATTGAGATCTCTGAGGGCGCTTTATCAAGTGCATTTTTATTATTATTATTTTATTTTTGTCAGTCGGAGTGAGTTCGAGGTTTGGGGCGTTCAGATAAAGGCACTGTCTTCAAATGATTTGTTTTCCAAGGTATTGGTATATGACTTGAGCAACTATAACGCTTTTGAGAGGCATTCTTAGCTACAGACTTTTACTTCAACTGGATGAGCATGATTGCACCAGCACCCTGTTGAAAGCAAGCAGTGAGCTGCAGAAGCCGAGAATATATTTAAATGTCGTATACTGTCTAAATTCGCCCAAATTTTGAGCAATGCTTTGCGGCTACAAGTAGGCAAGGTTGATTGTGGAGCTTTTAAGTTGGTTGAGTGAACGCTCACAACACAACATAAAAATTAGATTTGGTGTGGATACAACAGGAGCTAAACTGGCTGAGCCGATTTAGAGCATTAGTCTTTGAAATTTTCAAGTCACCCTTGATTCAAACATGACTAGTAACTTGCTTTTTATCGTCACTTATTCAAGAATGGTTTATGCCGTCCATTTGCGGATGTAAGCAATGCACGCTGTAAGAGCGAGTTAAAAGTTCGGTGTGCTAAAGAGCTATGAGGGATCATAGAAAGTGTGCAACTGTCTGTTTTTTAACAGGCGAGAGGGAGAGTCGGACCAAGCACAGACTTCTGAGGTAACCTATACTTCAGTTATTACTCGGATGACGTGAGAGGTCTGACTCCCTTGACATTAACGGCTCTGTAGAAAGGTTTTCAGCCGTCTTTACTAAAGAAATTGTGCACATTCGTGCCTCCATAAAGCCCCATCCAAGTAAAGAAATTGCGGAATCACAACATGTGAGCTTTCTTAACAGGCTTTCCGAGGTTTCTGCATGCAATGTACTAAACCTTAATAAGGTATAGTAACAAGAGATCATTTCTCGAAGAGCCTATGTCATCATCTTTGTGGTATTAACTGGTAGACCGACATAGCCCTGCTAAAACCGAGATTTGTAATGCTTATTTGCAAAAACGGGTTTGTACTCAATCCTTTCAAATCGGCAATCGTTAGACCCATATTTAAAAAGCCTGGATTAGATAAAGAGATCCTTGTAACTATCGCTCAGTTTCCCTGCGGCTTTTCTTGTCTCAGGTACTTAAAAAAGTGTCGCTAAGCAGCTGGTTGCACGTATTGAAAAGAATGAAATGTCAAATGTTTCAATAGGCATGATTCAAATCGTACTTATCTGACCGTGTTCAATCCGTGTCGTGTGGGGGTCAGGTCTCACATACGAGATGTGTCACATGAGGAGTCCCTCACGAGTCCGTCCCAGTTCCCTGGCTGTTCAGCATTTATGCTCAACCCCTGGGAATAGGGATTAAGGCCAGTGAGATAAATATAGCCATCTGATGCAGATGATACTCAGCTATTTTTCATTTAAACCGTCGAAATCTGCTACAGGAACAGATAAATTGAATGCTTGCCTTGCCTACATCCGATCCTGGATGTAGGAAAACTTCTTGAAACTAAATGACGATGAGACCAAATTGCTGCTAATAGGACACCCTGAGCATGTGGCTGGATTAAAAGGCTTTGCTCTTCTAATAGGTGATGCTGTTGAGCGGCCGTTACTATGTGCTCGAAATTTAGGCATCTTTTTTCGAAAGCCGAATAAATTTTAAAACCTTCAGTCAGAAGACTCCTTCTACAGAAAGCCATAGCGTCCGAGTTCTATCTAAGACTATGAGCTGTCTTTCACAGTGGCTTGAAACAGTTTAAGTAGCTCCTTAGTTCCGTGTCGGCTTGATTATTGTAATTACCTTCTTGCTGGGCTACCAAAAAAAGCAACTAAACCATTATAAATGGCTATGGATACGGCTGCAAGGCTATTTGTCAAGTCTCAGAGGTATTAAAACGTGTGTCCTTTGATAAAAGAGCAAGCATGGCCGCCGGTTGATCAACGGATACAGAACTATGTTTTTACTCTGACCCACAAGGCCTGCCAAGGCTCGGTTCTTTCGTACCTCCCTTAACTGCTGCACCAGTTTTAGCCTCTTCGTGCCCTCAGGCCCTCTATGGCCGATATATTAGCTACTTCACTCTTTAGCTTAAAGACCGATGGCGATAGAAGCTTTTTCTCTGCAGGTCCTACACTGTGGAACTCGCTTCCACAATTCTTATGCAACGAAAACTAATCTCCTACTGCCGACTATGTCTCGTCCTTTTCAGTGGTAGTAAGCTGCTACCTCAAAGCTGCTCACTACCTCAACTGCTCTCCTGACTGCATTGCTTCCCACTATATCTTTGTTGAGTGAGATGAAGTCGGTTGGCTACCGAATGCGTACCAAAAGCTGTTCAGGCTGTGAGTAGGTTATACAAAACTCTTTATTGTAACAACCACTTAGTTTTTTGGCTTCTTAGAGTTACAGATGGAGACATATTATACACCTTGCATGACCTCTGATGACGATAACCCTCGGATGACGTTAAAATTCGTTCACCACAGTGTCCTGCGAAGAAAATACTTGAAAAATTCTAGTAAAGTCCCAATATCGCCCAGTCGAGACGAAAATCTCTCAAGAAGTTTGTTACAATCAACCAATTTTGCACCAAGGAAAGATCGAGCAAAACAGGAACCACTACAGGATTCTGCATTTCTTCGGTCCCAATACACCAAAAGCAATTTTGGATATGCATAAATAGTTGCTCTATAACCAGACAGGAACTTGTTTGTTAGCTTTAACCAATGAAAGAGTTTTGATATTCTACTACAGCTCTTTCCACTGCCTTTAATGACAATAAGTACAAGGTAGGCTGGTCTGAGGCTTTCAAAGTTTTTGTCGTCTCGTGTCAACTGTTTCAGATGTTGATTGACTACAGCGTTTAATTGAGGCAGGGACACGGCCTGAGAGCGATGACATTTTTATTATGTTAGGATTAGGTTCTATATATCAGAGGATCTGTATTTCGTATACCTAGGAAAGTGGGTACAATGTATAGAGGAATTGTAGTCTACTTTAATTCAGAGATGCATTTATGGACAAAGTCCCGAGTGGCTTCCTCAAATGTAGACATTGATATGCTATACGGAATTTAGGGACATGAGTTTAGAAGGAATGCTGCTACCTTATGGATGACTTGTTCATCTTATCGGTCTTGCTGATCAAAAAGCTAGAGAAACGATCAGTTGGATCGCCTCAAGCATAACCAGCTACAGAGCTAAACTGGTATCGGTCAAGGAGAGAGTTGATTGTAGACCCAACCATTTTCGCACTGTGCAACAGTGATTCATTCATATTTTTTCTGTAGAAGCTAGAATGAGCCTGAGATATTAGGAATTGCTATGATTTACAGTAGTCTTCGTATGTCTGTCACGTGAAAGTCAGTCCAGATGTTGTACCTGCTTTCTCAAGCTTGTGCTAAGACGACCTAGCTAGTTAAATGTCTGGTAAAGAGCAAGTAGTCTGAGCAAAGGCACACATCGCGCTTAATTATATGTGCAAAATCGTAGAGCGTTTCAGCTGTCATCGTGTCTTAGCATTTTATTAATGACGACAAGTCACAAGCGGATTGAGCAGTAGGTTCGAAGATGTCGTCTCGTGGACACCATCGATTACCTGGTGTCTTTATATTTCGCGATTCACATTTGTTTTAGATCGAGATCATGGTGCAAGCACGGTGTAGACCTAATGAAATATGCACGTGGTCAAAGAAGCTGAATATGATAATACAAAATAATCGTTGACTAACAGAAATTTATACTGAGGCAGAAGAGCCTTGAATTCAATTACCAGTGGACAATAAATAGTCACCTACTTCAGGATTCGAAGAGTAACAGCTTTACCTAGTGAGCCATCAAGGCTATAATGGCAATAATGGATGACAATATTAATGCCTTATATTTTTATGTTGGTTAGCGAGAGTACTTGTTGTCATGCTATTATAATGTTATGTTATGCAAAGGGTAAGGAGAAGCCTAATCCTTCCACTCTAATAGCATCTTAAGGTTGGTATGTATGTTTGTGTTGCTTATTTTAGTCGTAGGATAGAACGATGCAAACGATGTTTTTTAGAACACCCGATTGTTTATTTGGTTATAATGTGGCTAATTGAAATGGTAAAGAAGTTGATATTATTAACCAGTTCGCACAGAATAATTTCAATAACTTTTTAGAATTTGAATTACTTTATTGTTTCGTCTTTTATATTTTCGATGTATGATTGAAAATTCCTATTACTGAGAATGTCGTCTTTAATTTTCGTTTCACGAAAAATAAGTAAACATATACGGATGAATAAGATTACACAAGAGCTAAAATAATTTGTAATGGTATAAATTGCTGGACGTTCCGGAATAAACCTATTAAAAATCGAAGGGATTCATGAAGTTGGGGATCGCACATGCAATCAAGCAGCTGGAGTTGACCATTTTCCCTAGGCAGCTTGTAGTCTTCTTTCGCCGTTGTAGTGGTTGTTATTCTCACGCTACAGTCAATGCATAATAGCATGTGGATGTTAGTGCAGCTAAAACTGCTGATAACTCTATAAAGAACACGATTTTCTATTGCTGGTAACTAAATCTTGAAGAAAAGGTATAATAAACGATGTTTCTTTGAAATTTGTGCTTGCTTAAAGGAAGAAAGTGTGACGTTCTTGAAGTAAAGTAAATCGTTGGTGTTAAGTTTTAATTGAAAGGACCCAACCTTATTGTCAAAGAAAGATAATTACCAGTATGACTGCTCCTTTTTAAAGTCCAGGCAGTAAGTTAATAAACTCAGTTTATTTTGAGGCAATTAGCCTTAGTGATAAGATCTGTAAACGTGTTTCTATTTAGTGGGGGACGTTTTAAGAAAACAATTTATTATGATGACTTTCAATGCCTTTGAACTCATATAGGTTGATTTTGTGACTGATGTATTTTTCGCCAGCGTATCGTCCATAATAATCGAGAAAGGGTCAAACTTTAAAATGTAGCTTAAAAAAATTACCTTTCCAAATGGTCCTAGGGTGCTGTTTTATGATAACTGACTGCTAATGTAGAGTGGTTGAGTCGCGGTGGTACCTCGGCTTACGAATTTAATTCCGCGACGGAGCTCGTAACTTAATATGTCGGATCCGTTTCTTCTCATTGAAATGATTTATTGTGCCATTACTCTACTTCGGACCTTCAAAAACACGCTGCGATTAATTTCACGTGATTTTAAATTTAAAAATAAATTTACTTAAATAACAAAAATTCTTTTAAAAACAAAAAGATAGATCTTCCTGCAAGAAACGGGTACTTTTCGTAAGGTGCAGTGGTAACTTGGAGATGAGACGATTGAAGATGCTAAGAGATTTAGAGGAGAATGGCTTAAATAAACATCTTATTCCGGTTCGCCTGTTTTTGCTCTTTTCATAGGGATTTTCTCGCCTTCTAATCATCGTCTGAGCCATTACGAAATTGAAAATATTGTGTTTATTTAATCATATTTAACAGTGCAATGTAGCAGTCTTATGAATGCAAGAACCATGATGGCTCGAGTCTGTCTGGGGGAGAACCAATAGCCCTCGGCTTTTTGTCACGACCCAAGTTGCTGGGTAGCTTCTTGCCACAGAACGTCGTTCACTGCCCTAACCTTATTGGCTTGAGTAACCACAATCAGTGTGACTTGAACTGTGACAGCTAATGGTGGAGTATATAAAGCTGGCTCGTTACCCAAATTGTAGCTCCCAACCCAAAGCAAAAATCGGCCGAGACACAGTTCGTAATACGAAACCCTGATATGTCGAGACACTCATAATCCGAGGTACCGCTGTGGTTTACTGTGATACGTGTAAGAACTCAATGAGTATATATATATATATATTAGGGCTGTACCGGATTTGATTTTTTCAAATTCGGCCGGAGCCGGATTTGCCGGATTTTTGATGACAAATACGGCCGGAGCCGGAGCCGGATTTGTTCATCGGACAAATTTTTACCATTTGTACTACCAAGTTTTTACTTGAGGATATATACTACAATAAATATTTAATTAAAAAAATATTATTAATAATAAGTAGCATCATTGTCTTTTGCTGTTTGTTTATTTTTGTGTAATAGGTGTTGCTGTGGGAGACCTCAGTGATAATCGTATAGCAGTGACATTTTATTAAAAAATTGAGTAAACATTTTTTACATCATAATATTGGTAATAACACAAAAAAATGAAAAGAGACTAAAGTTCAAAATTCAAAAATACAAAAATAAGTACTGTAATTTTATATATTTTTCATACATTTGTTTCTTAAATTTATTTCATCAGTTTTGAATTATATTTGAGAAATATCAGTCGAGCTGCATTCTCTGGCAGAAGTGAACTTCGATGATCACTGAGGACTTCCCCAGCAACACTGAACAAACGTTCTGAAGGTACACTTGTTGGTGGAGCACCCAAATAAACGCGAGCTACTGTTGCCAGAGCTGGCAGTCGTTCCCTGTTCTGTCTCCACCACTGTAGTGGATCAGCCTCTCTGTTTATTAATGGCTCTGCCAAGTATTTGTTCAGCTGACTGTCAATGTCTGGTTGTTGCTCACTGCCTGTGGTACCAGCAGTAGATTGAACAATGTCATCAAAACATTCCCAAAGTACTGATGATTGAGAAGAATTATCCAGCCGGGCTTGCTTGGCTGGAATTTCTTCATTTGTGTCAACCTGCCGCTCAGACTGATTTTTGTGGCTTCCATCTTGCACAGTTTCTATCTGCCCTGTCAATTCATTGAATGCAAGCAGAACCCTTGCTTTTGTAGCTGTCAGTGTAGCTTCTGATGAGAAGAATTTTGTTTTGAATCGTGGATCAATCATTGTCGCCACTGTATACAGGGCTTCCTGCTCGATACTGTCAAAGCGTTCATTCAATGAGTTGATTAGGGTTGACCTCATAGTCTTTACACCTGCATCTGTGCAGTCCTTCTTCAACAGGTTCCGCAGAGCTGTTACAATAGGAATAACTAGTGATATACGTGCTGCTTCACGGCTAACTTCTCTTGTTGCCTCTTCAAACGGAGCAAGCACGGACACAGCATTTTCAGCCACGGACCACTGATGTGCAGTTGGGCAGGAAGTGCCAACGACTTCTGAACAGTAGAGGGTTAATGCACGACGCTGTTCACATAGACGACGCAGCATGTAAAACGTTGAGTTCCATCTTGTGCTCACGTCTTGTAACAGCTGGTGGTCTGGCAAACCCAGTTCAGCCTGCAACTCCTTGAACCGACCACTCGCAGATGAAGAATGTTTTAAAATGACCAACTAATTTCTTTCCGATACTTATTATGTCTGATACTCCCCGCTGACTGAGCAATCCGTCATGCACACATAACTGCATGGTATGTGCAAAGCACCCGAAGCTTTTTATGTTGGCATCACGAAAACATTTTGATATGTTCGCCGCATTGTCTCGAAGTACGACATGACAGCGTCCAAAGCTAATGTTCCATTTGTCAAGCATCTGCTGAAAGGCAGTCATCAGTCCAGCAGCAGTGTGATGACCAGCAAATGGCATGCAATGCAACACAAAACTCATGTTTTCAAACTCCTCTGTCAGCCAATGGGCAGTTAAGCCCATGAATGATTGCACAGTATTGTCTGCTGTCCATGTATCAGTGGTAAAGGACAGAAACGGAGTAGTTGCTGGATCGAGTATTACCAACAGCTGGGTGCAAACTTCATCATTAATTTCAGGAATGACTCTCTCTGCAAAATATTTTCGTGATGGAACAGTGTAACGCCTCTCTAAAACTCCCATGAGTTCAACAAAGCCTGCCTTCTCAACAATCTGAACCGGTTGCATATCTGTTATTATCATCTTAGCAATGGCACGGTGAATTCTCACTGATGAGCTGTTATTGATATCCCATACTTTCATGCATGCAACTTGTTCGGGAATCGTTTTCTGGATCATGACTTTGCCTATTGCACCAGGTGTAGCATTCGGCAGTGCTGCAGTTTCAGCCTTCTTCTTTGCATTAGCAATTTTGGTTTGCATTTCGTTGTATTCTTTATAATGTTTTGAGCGAAGATGTGTCAGCATGGCCGAAGTTGAAAATTTTTTGGGCTCATCTGGTTTACCACGTGACAAGATGCTTGGACACAGCAAACACTGGGATTTTGAGCTGTCACCGTCCTTTTCTCTGAAGTATTCCCAAACTGGACTGTTTTTTCATTTTGTCTGTCATCTAGTTAAAAATAAAACACAATTAAAAGACTTTTGGATTTATTTATAAGGCCGCCCTTTACGCGTATAGCCAGCAATTTATGCGCACTGCACGCACACACACGCATTCTCCACGGCAGTCACACTGACCTGGTCCTATGTACAGAATTCAAATACGTGAATGCAGCCCTGTTTTAGGTTACGTACTTCAGCGGGGCGCGATTAACTGCCAAAAGCTGTCGCGGCACACCAGACCAACCAAAATGTGTTCAGTGACTTCTGTAGTGACGCGGTCTGGCGCTAGCAACACTGCACACTACGCAAAACTCAAATTTCGGAAAAAAGCGCAAAAGATATACAGTGCTAGTGGTGTTGTTACCTGCACGGATTTGCAAGTTGTCTCGCCTTGGCTGCAGAGTGACTGCTATTGCAATGAAGGTATACCGTGAAGAAGTTCCGCACGTTTCCGCCAAGTGCGGCTTCGTGAGACCAAATGCACTGCGAACGAATCTATGGTGCGGCCTGACCGACGACGGGCTGCCGCTCGCAGCGTTCCGCTCTGACGTCTGAGAATCTAACCGCGCTCGGAAACGTTCCGCCGCGAGCCGAGGTCAAAACCATGTCGTTACGACCTGACATCGGAGTGCTCAATCAGCGTCTGAACGTCCTCTCGGCCTCCCCACCCTCTCCCGACGCAGAGCGCAGGGACGTCGGGCCAGCTCCTTCCTCTTATAAATGGAACGAGTAATATATTCAACCAAAATTCGAAAAATCCGGCCAAATCCGGCCAAATCCGGCCAAGTTTTGGCCGGAGCCGGAGCCGGAGCCGGATTTGTAAATTGGCCGGAATTCGGCCGGAGCCGGAGCCGGAGCCGAATTCCGGTACAGCCCTAATATATATATATATATATATATATATATATATATATTGTAGATTCTTTGACGTGACAATCTATTAAAGACCTGTCGAACTTAAATAGAAATTAGAGTCGGCTGATAAGCAGCCTTATCTTATGCCTAGGCTATCACGGGTTGATATTATTATTTTCTCCATGTTTACGAGTTGTATTTTGTCACCCTAGGCCTGTCGTGGCGATAATAAAGATGAGGTTGAAAAGAATGCTGAAGAAACGATGACACCTACTCAGCCTCTAGACGATGATAATGAAAATGAGGCAGTTCCCATTGTAAGACTTCACAGGCAATCCGACATTCTTGTAGCCTATTCTACCCCACCAGGTAACCTTTTACTTATTTTTGTTTTTAATCTCGATTGACATCATTAAGAAAAATCTTAAATTGGTGTAGAGCTGTCGTTAGGCACTGTAATTCCTATTAAGCTACACGAATTTCTATTGCAGGCTATAGGGCATGTAGAAAGAAACGCGAAGGGTCCTATTTTATTCTGGTGCTTTGTCAAGTCTTCAGGCGTTATGCAACTACCATGGACCTTCTAACCATGCTTACAAGGGTGGCCCACGTAATGGTCACAAAATATGGAGAAGGTCTAGAAATAAAGGGGAAGTCTCGTGCAATTTTACCATCGTTCGTAAGTCAACTTACAAAAGACTTTTACTTTTACGGATAATGGAAAATATATTTGGCGTGCAATATGATTGTTTGGGATGCATGCTTCTAATTTTGTTATCTGAATCTTGCTTTTGAGTTGGTTTTATTCTAACGTTTGATGCTATTATCGTAAGCAATACAAATTGGTTCTTATGACGTTATGATGCTTATTGTCAATAATAAAGAATTTTTGAGTGAAAATGCACCAATGGAGTGAAAATACATGTACAGCGGAACGTTAACCAGTATATTAGAATCGACGTCTACGTAGTTGCTGGTAAATATTACTGAACGCTGAACTTAACCATTAGCTAAGCTTGAATGAATGATTAATTTTACAATGAAAAACCATTAGCTTACTTGTAAAGACCGTGAATTTAGCTCATAAGTGACAAATAGTGCATGGGATGCATCTGGACAGAGCTTTGCAAATCCGAACCTAAATGGGATTACTCGTTTTTCATAAGACAAAACGACGTATTTATATTGGCACTGCCAAGTTTGTACGTCTAATACGGTTACTACAACGCATTTTAAGTTGACTAAAGTATTCCTACAGAAGCTGTGTACTTTTAATTCAAAATTGCAGTTTAAAATTATACAGCTTTTCACATAATAAAGTACTAAAAACTGGACAGATTGCGACTCAGTGGACAACAAAAATGTGTCAGGACGAGAGTATTAAATTTGTTAGCCGACTCCCTCCTACCCTGAACACGAAATAAATTAAGAACTGTGGTTGCAACTGTGTCTTTTTTGGTCGATGTGCTCGAAAAGAAATTTTCTTCCTTTTGAAAGTAGAAATGTTAATCTAACGTCGTTACAAACTCAAAAAATTGTATTAAGTCCATGTCAACATCTTTCAGTCAAAGACATGTAAATTCCAGCTGTTCCTTGGTGAGCAGAAGGTTAATGACTTTAAAAAAGCCACAAATAAGCATTGACAGCATGGCACCACAAAGTTATGATCACTGGACAATGACATATTGGTACGTATTAAGCGAGTTAACTGTCATGAATAGTAAACTTTTCAGTTGAATAGGTGGGTCTTGTAAAGGTATTTTACCTCAAACAAACTTATCAACGTTAGCAACCTAGTACAGATGTGTCCCAAAATTGTTCCTCCATCTCAAGCAGAGCACCATTTGCTTTGACCCCTAAGAGTGGTTGTCTCGTGGCAAAGAAGCGACGAAAATTAACGGCCAATGACAGTGTCGTGCATGGTATTGTCTCACACAATTTGACCATTCTTTAAATGAACGAGTCCGAGGAATAAAACCTAAATTGAGAACAGTGATGAGAATAAAGCAAAGCAACTCGTGAAGTCTAAATACTAGACGAATAAAGGACGCATACAATTTTCATGAAGTCGATTCCCTTCAGAAAAGGGTAATTCCTTTTAGGACTGAAGCTCAGCTTTAAACTTATACTCTACAAAATCATCTAGACGTCTGCAAGCAAAATAGCATGGAACCAAAGTGATGGAAGGCATATTTCCGACAATCTTTAAATACTGTATTGTACTCAGGGCATCAACTTTAATTAAATCTGGGCATTGACGATGTCTGTCGTCACGTTGCAGCATGCATTCAGGTGCAGTGACTCCTATGCCTCATCTTGCCAACGTTATGCTGGCTTAGAGAATAGTAGTTGTCATACGGGCAAAGCATTATTAGTGCACCACATACTATAGATCTTAGGCTCATACAACATTAAATTGTAAAGACAGCACCTCATTCAATATTTCCCAGGTAGCACTATCAGTATCAAAAAACCAGAAAAAGCCATAATATTCGCTTGCACTGTCATGACAGCTATGGCGCTGCAAAAAGTGAGAGTTGACAAAGATTGCCAACAAAACTGCACCAAATAATGCGAACTGTGTGAGCAACCGCAGAGAAGGTGCACATGGCGAAAGCTCGAATTCTATTTGTGTAAATATATGATTTAAGTGATATTAATAGATTTGATTAATAATAATAATAATAATGGACTTGATAAAGCGCCCTCAGAGAACTTGTCTTTCTGGGCGCTTTACATTTGCTGCAAAGGGAAATGCAATGGTTCTTCCAGAGAATTTTCTATGATACCTACAATACCAAGATTGCACTTCTTTCGTCGTGGTCCTAACATTAGCACGCCTAGTTTCATCGTCCTTAAATAATGCTGTTGCTGTTATGCAACACTAACAATTTTAATCCCATTCACATTACAATGAAAAAACTATTAGTGTTATTTATCTCCGTCTGTAACTCCACATGGCCGCAAAGACTACGTGGGTGTTATGCAGGAGGATATATTGGCATAGCACATTCACAGCCTAAGCGGCTTTCAGTACACATTCGGTGGCCAACAGACTTTTTCTCACTCAACAAGAGAAACTAGGAAGCCTAGCAGAGTTACGAGAGCTGTTGAGGCAGTGAGTAGCTGGGAGTTGCAGAACCGCTGCAAAGGATTAGCTTTAGTCGGCAGCAGGAGAGTATTTGTCGTTGCGTAAGAATCGTGGAAGCCAGTTCCACAGTCTTAGACATGCATAAGTCAAAAATCTGTAGCCAACAGTTTGTTTGTGGAGCTAATGTATTCTCTGTACAGGACCTGAGGGCGCAAGAAGGTTGGAACTGGTGCTGCAGTTTAGCTAATTAGGAAGTAGCCAAGCCTTGGCGGGTCTTTTGGATCAGTGTAAGAATTTTGCTCTGTATCCGTTGATCAACCGTCAGCCATTCTAGCTCATATAGCAAAGGAGCGTCGCGGAAAAACCTCTGGGACTTTAAAACTAGCCTTGGGGCCACATTCATAGCCATTTGTAATGGCCTAGTTGCTTTCTTTGGTTGCCCAGACAAGGGAGTTAAATAAATCTAGGCGATATATAACCGTGGAGCTAGTGAATTTTATTGCAAGCCACCGTAGAAGACAGCTCCTTATTTTAGATAGGGATCGGACGTGATGGCTAGCTGTAGAAGGAGTGTTATGAATAAGGCTTTTAAAATTTAGATAGCTGGTGGAAACGACACCTAAATTTCGAGCACTTGGTAATGGTCGCACAAGAGCATCACATATTCAAAGATCGAAGCCTTATTATCCAGCCACAAGCTTAAGGTGTCTCATTAGCAGCAGTTCAGTTTTATCGTCATTTAGTTTCTAGAAGTTTTCCGACATCCAGGATCAAATGTCGGCAGGGCAAGCATTCAGTTTTTCAGTTGCTGCAGCCGATTCCGATGGTTTCAATGACAAATACAGCTCAATATCGTGAGCATAGAAATGAAATCATACTCCATTGGCTCAAAGGGGACTTACAAAAGTGGGCAACAATTTTTAGTTTCAGGAAATTTGCCACTTAAAAGACTAACCGGTTATAAATGCTACCCCAGATTTTGGTAGTAGATGGATTATCGGAACATCCTAAATAGAGTTGTTCAGTAAGACTTACTGAAACCGATGTAGTAAGTTAAGCTCAAATAAGTGAATTTTTATTTAAAACCGATTGAATCCAGTGTTAGTGCTGCACTTTGCAAATATAGGGTACTTAGCCGTAACGGACCCGAAGAGCATAACTTCAAACAATCAAAAATAAGTTAAATGTACTCCCACGAGATCAAACGTCTAACAGGTAGTATAAAAGGGATAATAAAAGAGTAAACCCAACTGGCCGAGGTGCTGTCCTGCCTTCGCCGACCTGTCCAGCCCACAAAACCGGCTGCAAACGAAATTTCAAGGTCTACTCATTGACTTGGCAGAAACATGCTCAAATTGGTAGGTTACTATCAGCTCAGAAACCGGAATGACTATTGTTCGGCAAGTCGACTATCATTTTGAATAAGGTATTTAGAACTTGCTGATACCTGGGCCGCCGTAGCTAAGGAGTCTACTACTACTGCACCTACTGAATATTGCGACTGTCGATCCGGTTCCTGTACCGGCCGTAATCCACGAGGCATCGGCTGCAGTGACCGGCTGCCAGTCAGTGCAGTCACTTGGATGGAGCTAGCTCGTCGTTCAGTGGGAATCATTCTGAAAATGCTGAGGTGATCCTGTTTTGAGGAAATTTAGGGGATTTCTCAATAATGCTGTTCATAGCTTGAAATTCGTATTGGCAAACCAAGGTCTCACGCCCGGTTGGTTTCACTACCAGTGGTATATGTGTTATTGTACCTAACTTCGCTATCATGCTTATGTCAAATCTCCGATAATAGTGATCCGATAAACACGAAGTCTTAAATGTATAATTGTGTATGCTTACATATAATTCAAGCCGTATCGCGTGCATGATGGTCCTCTGCTCTCACTGCCCTGCGGCTTGCAATTGCAGCGTTGATAATGTGTTTTTCTGTCACCCTGTACTGCCTTTGTAAGAGCGGAAAGATTGTGTTGAAGACAAAGAAATGCCCTTTTCAAGGCAATTTTCTATTCATTCGGCAGCTTAGGCTGCTAATACATGTTTCACAATTTGTCGTCGATTGTCTTTGCAATCGCCTAAACTTTTGGTTTGGCTCTGGGGGGCTGCAATGATGAATGCTGGTAGAGAGACAGTAAACCTCGTGTTCATCATCCATGATGACACTTTGACCGTGCTTCTTGAACAGTTAGGCTGCGCACCTTCGAAATGCTACAGCTTGGCCATCTATGGCCTCATCAAATTAGAATTTGGAATATAAGCTCCGGTCTAGTTTTTTACCCATATATTTCTCAAGTTTGGTTGTATGGCAGGTGAGTATAGCACCACAGTCCTTCAAAGTCAAATGATCGAACCACTCCTGATAATTGTGATTCTGTTCACGTCAAAATTGTGTTTATTTACTTTTTAAAATCATTCCAGGGTAAAGAAAAGTGTTCTGCATCTCGTGAGAGGTTTCACGTATTTCTACCATGCATCGTAATGAAACTGAATAAAACAAAAAGGATATAGCGAAGCAAAATTCTGACCTAAACTTGCACAGGTCATTCCGAAGGTCAAAGTGGCACTAATTAAATCAGCATATATATATTGTTTACCGTGTTGTCAGTACACATTTGCATGCCGGTCGATCAATTAGTATTTGAGAACTATCAATACATGTGCTTTGAGGGAGGTAACTTCTATAGGGGTGTGAGCATAACTCCCGACCCCTCTCGAATATATTTCTCAGAGGTTGAGTATAATTAGAGAACAGCAAGAGACTGAGGAAGGACCCTTGAGGGACAACATAGGTTCCTCGTCTTGTGTGTCAGACCTGACCCCCACACGACACGGATATAGCACATTCAGACAATAATGATTTCAACTATACCAGTGCTTCGTCTGCAAGACCGATCGCTCTCCTCAATCATCAAGTAAAACATCACGATCAGTAATGCCGAAGGCAGCTGACAGATGTAGCAGAGCTCGGGCAGTGATAGTCTCAATATTATTGCTATGTAGAATGTCGTAAACATGAAGGAAAGAAGTTTCAGTAGAGTGCTGCCTCTTTAAACCTGATTGAAACGTTTCTGACATCTCAATTTTTTCAATATGTATAACCAGCTGCTTGGCAGCAATTTTTTCCAGAATCCTTGACAAGAAACAAGGGAAACTTGGTGATAGTTTGCGAGGACCTCGGTATCTAATCCAGGCTTTTTAAGTATGGTTCTAACGATAGCCGATTTGAAGGACTTGGGTATGACCCCTATTACCAAAAAAGCATTAAAAATCTCGGTTATGGCAGGGATTGGTTGGTTGGTTGGTCTGCCAGTATGGACCACAGAAATTATGGTATAGGGCCTGCAGGAGAGCTCTTTTTACTAGACCTTATTATGGTAGCAACGTTGCACGTTGAAACTTCGGGAAATAATTTAAGAAAGTTCACAGGTTAAGGTGGTTGCTTTAATGACCTCGGTCCCGAAGTCGTGGGTTTGATTCCTGTGATGGGCGATCCTTTATCGCCACTGCAAGCGGTGGTGATAGCCGTAAAGGCTCTTCTGTCGCTATACAAAAAGAGGCTGCTTAAGAAGCTAGGTGTACTTACTTACTTACTAGGTTGTGATTCCACAATTGCTTTACTCAGAAGGGGCTTTGTGGAGGCACGAATAAGCACAATTTATTCAGTAAAGAAGGTTGAATTTTTTTTGGCTAAGCTGCTAAAATAGTCATACCTCTCAGCATTTGCCAATTGTTTACTGTCTGATAAGCCTGTTTTAGATCTGACTGGCAGGAATTCAGTTTTTGAGTGAAAAAGCCATGGCTTTGTTTAAGCTTCCGCGTGTAAACTCGTATGCAGTCTTTAAAGTTTACTAGATCTGCATCAGACCCCGATTTCTTGAAACGGCAACAAGCCTAATCTTAACGAGGCGAATCTCTAGATTGTTTATAATTGAAAGGAATCTCTATCACTCTGTACACAGATTGAATGATCGGGAGTATGCTTATTAATAGCACTATGTTCACTGTTTCAGTGAGAGTATCTAGGCTGTTGGCCGAGTCTGGGTGCGTATCGAGAAGACCTGCATCACAAAAAGATTTCAAATATTTGTCTATGGCACTGCTTTGTAAGTAACGTCGCTTGAGAGTTCCAAATTACCCTGTACGTATAATGGAGCAGGAACAGTAAACGAGACAGAACAATGCCCTGAGAGGGTCAGTGGGCACACCACAAATTCAGTGGGGAAGACATCCTTAATGATCACGACATCCAGAATATGGCCGCCGACGTGTCTGGTATGATAAATGTGTTGGACCAAACCAAAATTCTCCAAACGGTCAAGAAATGAGTGGACCTGGCTGTTGCTAGGGTTGTCAAAGTGATTATTGAAGTCTCATGCTTTTAGTATGCTATCTAAAATTCTTCACAGTTGAAAAGGAAGACCACAATAGGATTCCAGTCGAAAGAAAGCATGTATAATGCAAGATTCGCCATCTAAACCAGGCTGTGGCTGTTAGTGGTTACAGACAGACACAATTACTGTTTAGAAGCACTGGTGCAGAGCCCATTTCAATGGACCAGCAGTGACTATTAGGAGGCGGCCAGTTCCAGGATGTGCCCATTAATGACAATGGTGGTCAAGAGTAGATGTAGACACTAGTTACCCTATGCGGGGAGTGTAGCACCACCGAAGACGAGTGTACAGATGTTTACTAGGCGATATAGCATGATAACAAGTATAATTCCTATTTAAATGTAAAAGCATGCATATATTTATTGACCACACGACAGACGAGCAGGTGTGCACTGTCTGTGAATTTCTGTAATACCCATTTTTAAGAGCTCTACAGAAGGGCAAAGAGGCAGATAGTGACAGACCGTCTTTTTTTTAAAGCTTCTCACATACACTTAGCATGCCCATCAAGACGATGCTGCTATACCAAGTTATTCATCTGACTGCTATGCATAGCCTATAACAGTCGTAGACAGATTCAAGTGCAAGCATCAAATGAAAATCATAACTAACTCTAACGACGAATCACCTAACTTGATTAGGTACTCTCACACAGAATGAGCTAACTGACATAGGTAAGCAGCAAATATCGATTCAGTAAAAATCAAGCAAGCTAAACATACCCACCTGCTTCGGAATAGAAGCAAAGAAATAGAGCACTTGCACTCAACAATGGCAGTCGCAGAAGTTGTGCCGCAGTTTGAGAGGTGCCTGTTTTCACACTTTATGAAAAATTTTTCGCACATCTGCTACCGATTATAAACAGCTGCGTGGAATAGGCTCCTCTCTCGGAAATAGAAAAGGCAGGGCAAGAGAATTCACCCGAGTCGCAAATCGTGGACCATCTCGTCTTGATATTCGCGAATCAACAATAGACTTATCATTTACCCAGTGGGGCTCTGGCTTAGCTTGCAACAGCCAAAAGGCTCGCCTGAGATTCAAGTATCGAGATGTCCTGACTGTCGAAACAGATACGAAAGATTTTGCCTCATGAAATTTCAACAACTGTTGTGCTCCACACAAGCACCTACAAGACTAACTGGTCCAATCACATGAATGTCTAGCCTTACTATTACAATCACATGAATTTCTAGCCTTACTGTAGCAATCTGAATTAAAATTTAGCTAGAAAACATAGGTACCATTATTAAGCTTGCTGTAACTTAAGTTACAGCCGAGCTGTACAGGTTTATAATTTTGGAAGGCACCCTTAATGCTTTTTTCAGAGCTTTACATTCACCTAACCGAGGCATGATGTAACTGCGGCTATTGAAGAGCTGCACACTGAATCGGCATCAACGTAAAACCAGGCCACTCAGTATTTGTCTGAACTCATTCAATCTCAGAGAGCTGATATTTTTGCTTTATTGACACCCAGATTCACAATTTAGTAACAATTACCGTGAGCTGCTGTTTAGCTGCTCCAACAGGCAGCAGAAAGTAGGTATTTTGGAAATTAAAACAATCAAATGCTACTGAAACAGATTAACAGCAGGTTTATCCAGTTTAGTCAGTGTCCGGTTCTATAGCTAAAAGTTACGTGGTATACTCCCTGCTCATTTTGCAACTCTCACGGCGACTCGCGTTCAGTCACTCAGCCAGCGACTCAGCCAAGCGAAAGCATGAATTTACAGTCCAATAAGCCACTCACAAAATTAATAGATTCTCTTCACTGTTAGCACCAAAATAATGCATGGTTTGTATACCTATTAGATTGTCACAAAGGCCCTTGCCTGGCAGATAGGATGCTCTATCTTCACCACCCAGATCGTAGATTCCTGGGCTGTAGTTGTGGATTCTTCATTGCCCACTGCTAGAAATGACAATTGCCTTTAAAATGTAGCCAAGTTCCAGCATGGGTCAAAGGCTAGTTCCCGTCAAATTCAGCTATACTCCTGCCACGCTGCCACTCGCCATGCCGCTCAGCTAGGGTAAGACGAACGGCCGTCAGGTTAAACCTCTTTCTAATAACGCATGCGCCCACAACAACAGGGGAAATAAACGAGTCTACAAGAAGGGTCCTAAACAAAGCACACTAATGGGGCGCAAGACGACGCAGCAAGCGCGAACAAATGTGTTGGTTGGTCAGTCGGCTTCCACCGCCACACCGTCGCCGTTTCCGTCCAACCAGTACAAGCATACGCCTTACAAGACCCGACTAGCTGAGTATTCTGGAATAGACGGAGCAGACGTCCACAACTGTCAAAAACTTCTGCCGAAAGACGCCTACGTACGGGGGAGGGTCACGAACACGCTACACGGGGAACGCGGAATATACAAGTCTCAACAACGAGCGTGCTGTCCAGATCCGCCGGGGACTTGGGTACTCGTCGCCTTGAGTGAGTGGCCACATCGCCGGAGCACGCCTGCAACTATCTAGGTGCATCACTCGGCGAGACCAGGAGCCTCCAACACCACGCTTTACTCTGCCAACTTCTCTTACCCACGAGCCCCCGTGACCTCACGTCACCGCACATCCAGCCATGCCGCATGTCCGAACCCGGCCTTTCCGGTGACCCTCATTACAGCTGTTGGGTCCCAGCCAACCGAACCTACCCTGGGTACTGTTGTGTGTGCCTGTTGCTTCTCGGCCAGTGGTGTGTGCCCCACTCTCGGAGGGTAGTTGGACGGTTGTCTTGGAGCGGCCTTTGATGTAGGCACGTGGCCCACCACGGTGGCTCACCACGGATGCACTCCATAATCTGTGGTGAGTCAGCCCATAGCTAATATATGTACCCCCTGGGGGAATAAAGATTGAGTCTCGTTCGCCGCTCACGTTCGCCCGCTCGTCTCTTCGTGTCTCCGTGAGACTCCACTAGTGCTGCTACAGCCGGAGACACGGTAACACAACATGGAGACACAGTAATACAGCATTAGTTGCAGAGAATGGTTACTGCAATGCTGCCGCCAGTGTACGACGGTTGAACGCCGCTCGACCTCTGGATTTAACGCTTTGATGCCTGTGCGTCGTCAAGCGGCTGGGACGAGGCATCTTGTACGAGCAAGGTACAGGCGTTTCTAGGGGGCCAGACGCCGTCGTATATCTGGAACTGGAAAGGAAGTCAAGAAAGCGTTAGAGGAGGCTTTCTCGCCAGAGGAGAGCCGTGGTGAGTACCTCCGCGAATTTGAATGCCGCGTCCTGCAGGACGCCGACCTGGTGCGGAATTTTATGTACGACCTGAAGCGCCTGCTCAGGCGAGCGATGCCAAACTTAAGCGGCGCCGCAAAAGAGTCGCTCCTATGCTATCAGGTTTTGAATGGACTGCCGGACTGCGTGGCCTCCACCATTAAGGCTTCGCGGGACTGTAATATGCCAGCGGCCACTCTGGAGCAAGCCATGGTTCTAATGGCTATGCAACGAGGGCGCGCTTACTCTACCGTAGCGTCCCTAGAGCCAGCCGGAGCGACGGGTGCGCACGCCGTCGACGAGCTTACCGCCCGCCTGGCCACCTTAGAGGCCGAGCTCCTGCGCATGCGAGTCGAAGCACCGGGCGCATCGGGAGATCTTGGACGAGAGTCTGCAGCGGTGCTAGCAGGCTCGGCTCGCCATCGCGAGCGCTGGCAGACGGAAAAATTCGGCGGAGCTAAGAAAGTGCCGTGCTGGGAGTGCTCTGGCTTCGGCAATGTAGCCAGCAACTGTGCTAACCGCAGAGCCACACCGACTACCAGACGACCTCAGGGAAATGGCGATGCCCCGCGGGTGGATGGGGGCCACGGGTCGAGTCTAGAGAGTCCCCTGTGCGGTATCGAAACGCTTAGCGGACCCCAAGCACGTTCGTCGTGCGTGACTGTCGGCGTTGGCGACAAAACTGTATTAGCGTTGATCGACAGTGGTTCATGTGCTTCACTAATTAAGGAAGAGGCTGCCTGCCACTGTCCACACTCACCGTACCTTCCAACCTGCACAACCTAAAAGACGGCAGCCAATCAGCCTCTTCGGGCCACCGGACAGTGCGATCTACAGTTTGTTATAGAGGGCAGATCTGTGTGCCATGCCTTTCTTGTTGTGAGAGACCACGTCGTTGACGTGATCTTGGGAACCAATTTTTTAACCTCACAGAGAGCTCAAACACATTACCAGGAGCCCTCAAAGGAAGGTTGCCATCATTTTAAATTGCAATGGCAGGATTGCAATACGGCGGCAGTGGCAAGCGTCTTGGAGCATGAATCAGCATTAGAGCTCGAGACGCGATGTTTGGTGCTGCAGTTCGAAGCGGACGACGACACGATAGATATACCACTTTACCCGCAGCCATACAGAGAAGTGGTCGAGAGGTTTCGAGCCCTCTTCCGCCGCCAACCAGGTTGAACTAATCTTATCTATCACAATATTCCAACAGATAACAGCACACCAGTACGCGTCCCAGTGTGACGAATTCCACTGCATTTGCGAAAAAAGATCATGGTGCCGCTTAATACTATGCTAGAGCAGGGTATGATCAAGCTGAGCTCAAGCCCGTGGCTGGTGCCAGCTGTTGACATGCCCAAGAAAAATGGTGAAGTGCGCATAGCAGTAGACTATAGAGCTTAATAAACGTACTGCAAAGGATGCTTATCCCTTGCCGTTGCCGAACGTAATTCAGGAGCGCCTCCATGGCGCCAGCGTCTTCAGCACTCTGGAAATGATTTCGGGATACTGGCAGGTACCGATTCATCCCGACGATTTCCAAAAGACCGCATTTACGCACGGGCCAGGACTTGGTGCATTCGCCTTCTTAAAAATGCCGTTTGGATTATCCGGGGCTCCAGGTACATTCCAGCGGTTAATGAACTCGGTTTTGAGCGATTTACTCTTCGTTTATACTTATTTGGACGACGTGATGGTCCATAGCTGCAGCGAGGTGGAGCACATCAACCATTTGAATATGGTGTTTTCCAGGCTGCAGAAGGCCGGATTGAAGCTGTCCGGTGGTAAATGGCATATTGCGCAGGCGGAAGTGAAATACCTGCGGCGTGTCTTTGACAGAAACGGCATGCGCCCTGACCCGGAGAAAGTGCGCCAAGTCACCGACTGGCCAAAGCCGACTTTGGTGTCGGAGCTTCGTGCGTTTCTGGGTTTGGCGTCCTACTATCGCCGGTTCATCAAGGGCTTTGCTGGGTTGGCCGCCCCTTTGTATGCACTGTTTGCAACGGAGACGCCATACACTTGAGAGCAGACGCAACACAAGCATTTCGAGCTATTTAAAGGGACGCTAGCCACGGCCCCAGTGCTTGCCTACCGAACGACTGCCGAGCCTTTCGTCGTCTAGACCGACGCCAGTGACCAAGGTCTTGGTGTGCTATTGAAGCAAGGAGGCCGAATGCTGGCGTTCAAAAGCGGAGCCTTGTCTCCTAGTGAACAAAACTATGGCACCATCCAAAAAGAGTGTCTTGCACTCATACACGCATTGAAAGAGTTCAGGCACTATCTCCTGGGCCAAATATTTGAGGCTAGAACCGATCACAATCCGCTTTTGTGGCTTAACGGGCAGAAAGCACAAGGGATTCTGGCACGATGGGCTGTCGCCTTACAGGAATTTGAGGTTGACATCACATACAGAAGAGCTGAGCTTAATACTCATGCAGATGCTCTGTCGCGCCGGCATACCGAGGACCTGCTAGCGTGTCTCGTCGAGGTTCGGCCGGTGGAAGAGGTAAGCAACCTCAGAGAGATGCAGCGGCGAGACCAGTTTTTGAAGGCTGTGTGTGGCAGAGGCACTGCAGGCCGGTTCAAGCCGAGCACCTATTTGGACCCGCCATTCATTACGTTGGTTCCGACAAATATGGGGCCAGCTGAAATTGGTCAACCTCGTCGTCTACCGCTACTTTCACCCCCGACCAGGAGCCGAATATAGATATGTTTTTGTCGCACCGCCAGCCCGCCGAGAAGAACTGCTCAGACGACATCACGATGACAGCAATCACCAAGGCATAGAACGGACGTACGCCTGACTACGAGACCACGCTTATTGCGTCAATATGAGCCGAGACGTCGTGTGATATTGTCGGTCAATTCAGGTTTGCCAATCGGTTAAACGGACTCTAGCTCGCTAACGCTCCGCTGGTACCGATACCTGTAGGACGGCTGTGGGAAATGGTAGCTGTAGATATATTGAAGGTTGCCATGTCAGCCGCGGCCGCGAATACATACTGGTATTGCAAAATAGCTTCACGAAATTGCTCGAGGCCGTGGCTTTACGAGACAAATCGGCGGAGACAGCTCAGACGGCCCTGTTATATATTTTCGTTCGTTTTGGTGTGCCGCGCTTTCTGCACCCTGACCAGGGCAGCAATTTCGAGGCAGAGGTAATTACCACACTCTGCAAGGCTTTCGGCATAAGCAAGACGCGAACGTCGCCTTACCATCGACAGGGCGACGGTATGGTAGAAAGAGCCAACCGAACACTACTTACAATGCTGCGAACCTCATGCCTCCACTCAGCCGCACAGTGGGAGAATAATCTTCCACTGCTTTTGTTCGCCTACAGGACGGCTCGGCATCAAGCTACGGGCTATAGCCCCTTCGAGCTGATGTTTGGCCGCGAGCCGCAGTGCCTTGATAACCTTGCGAAGGGCGCACAATACACTGGCACTTCACCTGCAGCGTATTGCCACTCAATGAGTGAAAAGCTCGCTGAATTCCGCGAGCTAGTTGATGCACACGTGGCTCAGAGTGCCGAAGAAGCTCAGCGCCGGTCACCACCGAAAACACCACCCACTTATCGTCCCGCAGATCTGATGTGGCTGTGGGATAGCCTACCGAGGCACAAGCTCGCACCATGATGGCTCGGCGGCTGGAGAGTAGAAACGGTTCTGGGACCAGTCACCTTGTGCATCACAATTGACGCCGGCCACAGCAATATCGTGCATCTGGATAAAGTTAAAATGCGAGTTCCACGGCTACAAGAGCTTAATCTCGACGTGAGCCCCGAGTGGACCGAGACCGAACGAGATGCTGGGAGAGAGAGGCCTCACATTCTGGCTCGGGGCCACCGATCGCTGAGGAAGTCGAGAGCCCAGCCAGCGAACCGACGGCTGCACGAGCTTCGGGCCTTGAGCGCCCCGCCCCCCTGCCAGGCTGGCGGACTATGTGTTTTTTAGACATTCTATGGGGGAAGGGATGTTGTGTGTGCCTGTTGCTTCTCGACCACTGGTGTGCGCCCCGCTCTCGGCGGGTGGTTGGACGGTTGTCTCGGTGCGGCCTTTGATGTGGGCACGTGGCCCACCAAGGTGGCTCACCACGGATGCACTCCATAATCTGTGGTGAGTCAGCCCATAGCTTATATATGTACCCGCTGGGGGAATAAAGATTGAGTCTCGTTCACCGCTAACGTTCGCCCGCTCGTGTCTTCGTGTCTCCGTGAGACTCCACTAGCGCTGCTATAGCCGGAGACACAGTAACACAACATGGAGACACAGCAACACAACAGTACAAAAGGTCGTCTGCTGCGGTACAGATCAAGCTGCTGATTCAGCTTAGATTTTTCCATGACTGGGACAAACTTAAGACGAACCGGTCACTAGGCTAGGTATAGCGACAGAACCACACACCATCACGTAATTCAATCGCAAAACTCAGGCCAATTCCTTGCTAACATGTCTGATGACCGTCAGCCAAAGGGATGTTGCCGTCATTCCTAGGTGTTAGCCTAACGGCACTTTCACTTAATTTTGTACCGCCTTGCTGGCTTGGCTTTATTTTTGCGCGAACAAGTGCTGTTCAGCGGTGGGCAAGAACTCCTTTGTCCTAGAGCATTGAGCCAGAGAGAAGCACCAGTACGGTTAGAGAGCAAGAGGTTAAGAGCGAGCCAGGATGCTATAGGACCAGCGGTGTCAATTTGGCCTTTAGAATATGTCGGATACCCGCCGGAGCTGTTGATTGACGTTGGTTGGCTTGTTAACCTCGGCCATAACTCTGTTCAAAAGAATTCTCTGGAACCTATTCGGCATTCAAGCTGGACAGGGGTGCCCTTCCAATGGCCTAGTGACGGTATTAATTCCTTACCGTAATGAGCCATGGTTTCGGGCCCAACACCACTAAGCACTTGCCCCATTGTCTCAGCTAAGTATTTGAGAGTCAAGCGACGCTCGCCCGTGGTCTTATATTTGGCTCCTGTCTTTGACCTCGCTTTGACGCCGCCGGACTCGTTTCTCTGAACGTAAGGAAGGAGTGTGGGCTGTTCGCCGGCGATTGACGGGTCAGGAAGATACAACACTAGAAGGATTGGGTGGACTCCACCGAATACGGTCGTATCACGCTCGAGCTAGCATTTCATGTTTCTGTTGTGTTTTTTGTGTGTGCGCTCGCACGTGGTTTTGGCACAAAGATTTGCCGGTGCGAGCTAAACGTAGCTGGTATGGTGTGAGATATTCCGTTGGTTCGCGCTCCTTTGTCTATTTAGGTCGTACCTTACTATAGACGTAAGTAGCCTAAGTGTGGAGACGTGTTTCCTCCGCAGCAGTTCTTGAGTTGGCATGTGTGGGGTATTCCTGCCGCACTGGTGGAAGCCGAGCGCTAGTTCTCCGGTCAGGGTTTAGGCTCCGGTCGGGGCTCCGTCTAATTGGGTCGTTTCCCACTATAGACCTAAATAGCTTAAGTGTTGAGACGTATTCCCTCCACAAGAGTGTTTATGCTGTTGAGCGTGCCAGGAGAGGGGAGATAAAACTGAGCTAGACACGAGGCAACTTTGTGCGCCTGCGAATACAGCTCAGTAAAATCCCCCAATTTGTGTGTCTCGCTTTCCAATTCACGCCGCGGACTCACGACCCCTTTAGTAACGGTAAGCAGGTCATCGCTAGAAACGCTCGTTTCGCGGCGGCCTGCTTATTGCGTGCAGACGCGCACCGAACGGCATCTGGCTTTAGATTACGCCGCTAGGTATGCGGCAGGTCAAGCCTACTCCACCGAGCCTTTCGCGTTACAATGTGAGCAGTTACAATGTTACGACGTTACAATGTGAACACGAACCATCCAGTATTGGCACCAAAATCACTCGACAGTTAGGGCTTATTAACAGGTTATGTAACAAGAGCTATTAGTCATAGTTTTAAGTAGCCAAAGTGAGCATTATCTTACAGTTATGATTGAAACTAACTACTTGATAAGGCCTTCGATGACGCTTTAAAGCCTTGAACTGCTTCATTGTGGCATTGGCCTAGCTATATACACTTTGTGAGCCTTAGCATCAAGCTATCTCTTTCTTCAATATAGGATTGAAGGGAGGAAACTTGTTCAGTTGTATGTACGTTCACAACGAGTGATTGGGAGTTGTAGACCTTCCAAAAACTAAAGATACTCAGACTTGAACTACAGGTACGATACGTCTTAAGCATATAGAACTTATATTCCAACTCATAAACCACTATGACCTCTAGCTTTTACCGAAGCTGGCTCCCATAAAACTGATTGGTAAACATACAGTTTGAATTTTGCTTGCATTCTGAATTATAGACTGCGGTGTGTGCAAATCTGAGTCGATAGAAGTGAATAACTTCTTTCCAGCTTAACCGCTGGCTAATCTGATAGAACTAGCATATCACCACTTCAGTGAAGATCTCTCGAGCGAGCGAGCTCACGCACTCTCAGAGGAGACAGCAGTGGACGCGACGAGCACCGCAGCGACGCCGCCGCGGATTATGAGTGTCTCGACTTATGAGTGCTTCAAGATACGAACTGTCTCTCGGCCGATTTTTGCTTTGAGTTGGGAGCTACAACTCGGATCACGAGCCAGCTTCATATACTCCAACGCTAGCTGTTACAGCTTAAGTCACACTGAGTGTGGTTACTCAGGCCACTAAGGGTAGTTAAGGGAACGAAGTTCTGTTGCAAGCAGCTGCCCAACGAGTTTTGTGTGGTGCCTAGCCAAAGCCTATTGGTTCACTCCAAATTCAACTCGAGCGAGCCATCATTATGCTTGCATGAATAAGATCGCCAGATTACTCTGTTAAATCTGATTAAATAAACACCATATTCTCAGTTCTATAAGGTTCAGACAATAAACGGAAAGCAAGAAAAGCCCGATGAAAAGAGCAAAAATCGGTGAACAAGAGCACGAAGCTTATTTAAGCCATTCTCCTCTAAATATATTGGCATTTTCAAGTCTTCTGATCTTACATGTTACCACTGTACCTTACGATAAGTAAAACCCGTTTCTTGCCATAAAATATACTGCATTTTTTTCAAACAATATTTCTTATTTAAGAAAATTTTTTAATCTAAAAGCAAGTGAAATAAATCTCAGTGTGTTTTTTGAGAGTCCGAAGTAAATCAACACCATATTTATTCATTTGAACGAGGAAAAATTGAAAAATTGAGCAAAGAGCTCCGTCACGGAATTAAATTTGTAAGCAAAATTACCACGATAACGCAAGCACTCTATATTAACAGATGGGAATCAGAAAACCGCACCCAAGGAAAATATAGGAGTTCGATTTTTCAAGTCTAAACTTTCAAGTTCGACCATTTCTCAATTATTTGGACGACAAAAATAATAATAAGAATAATGCACTTGATAAAGCGCCCTCAGAGAACTTAATCTCTTTCTAGGCGCTTTACATTTGCTGCAAAGGGAAATGCAATTAAATGGTAAGTAAATTCATGCTTGAAAAAGAAACAAAATGAATAAAATGGTTAGGGGTGACATGCACAGGGTCTGCATGCAAATGTGGTTAGTGGCAGCATGCACATTGTCAGCACCCATAAGCACGTGAAGGACTAATCACAGAGACCCACTAAATGCTGTCCTAAATGGGTGTTTTGTAAAATCTTTCTAAATGTGGTCAGGTCAGGGGATGTTCTGACGCAGGTCGGGAGGGAGTTCCAGGCTTTGGGAGCATACGAACTAAATGTACGGTCTCCAAAGGATTTCAGGTTTGTACGAGGTATTTGTAGACTGTTGGATTCCGAAAGTCTGGTGGTACGATGCTTAGCCTGATGGAGGAATAAATCTGAGAGATGGGCTAGAGCCAACGAATGATGTGACGTAAAACTGAGCGAAAAAGCCTTGAAGTAAATCCGCTGCTTTACTGGTAGCCAGTGCAGGTCGGCGAGAAGCAGTGTAATGTGGCAGCTGCGACGCTCACGATAGACAACCCTAGCTGTGGAGTTTTGCACCAGCTGCAATTGCCCAATCGCACATGCCGGTAGGCCAGTAAGCAGTGAGTCGCATAAGTCGAGACGAGAAGTCACGAATGCATGGATCAACTTGGACTTGGTATCCTTACCTAAACAAGCCTGCATTTTAGCAATGTTATGAAGCTGAAAATAGGCATATTTGACTGTGAAGCTAATATGGTCGTCTAACGAGAGGTCGCTTTGGAATATGACACCTAGATTTCGAACCGAATCAACACGAGATATGCTGGCAGAACCAATTTTGAGAGTCAGCCTTTCCAATCTCTGAATCACACTGGGTTTTCCCATAACTAGTATCAGCTGGCGTAAAATACACCTGTCACAGAATAGACCTGTATGTGCTGGAAGGCATTGAGAGTCTCTTAATAAGTTGTATTCTTAAAACTTTCCCAACTACTGAGTTTAAAACCCATATCACTTAGGCTCATTGCCTCAAAATAGACTGAAAGTCTTCCAGCATTTGTTAACTTACGCCCTTTAATTTTCCAAAAACCCAGGCATTCATACTGATATTATTCTTTCTTTGACAATAAGACAGAATTATTTCCATTTAAACTTAATACCGACGATTCACTTGACTTCAAGAACTTCAAACTTTCTTACTTTAAGCAGGCACGCATTTCAAAGAAACTTATTGTTGATTATAACTATCCTTCAAGATTCAGTTACCAGCAATCAAAAATCGTGTACTTTAGAATTGTATCAGCCGTTTTAGCTGCACCAACATCCACATACTGTTATGCATGGACTGTAAAGTGATAATATTAGAAATTGGAGGGGCGAAAGTAGAATAGAAGCGGCCGAGGATCATGGTCAACTCTAGCTTCTAGATTATATGTGCGATCGCCTACTTTATGAATCCCTTCGATTTTCTAAGAAATTCATTTTGGAACGTAAAGAAATGTAATTCATTACAAATTATTCTTTAAGTTCTTGTTTAAGCTTATTCATTCGTATCTGTTCAGTTATTTTTCCTGAAACGAAACTGAAACACGACATTCTCAGTAATAAGAATTTGAAATAATCTGCCCAAAATCTACCAGGCGAAACAATAAAGTAATTCATATTCTAAGAATTCTTAGAAACGATTTTTTATAAATCCGTTAAGAATATCAACTTATTTACCATTCCAATCACCAACAATATAACCAACTAAGCACTCAAATGTTCTGAGAAACATCTTTCTCATTGTTCTATCCAACATTTAAAATCTGCATCACAAGCATGCAGGCCAACCTTAAGATGCCTATTTCAATTGAAGGGTTAGGCTTCTCCTTATTCTTTGCATAACTTAATATTATAATTGTGCAACAAACAGTAGTACATTGTGGTTTAACCTATTTCCTATCGCAAAAACATAAGAAGATAAGGCAATATTATTTCCATCCACTATTGATATTATTAGCCTTGATGGCTCACTAAGTAAATTGGTTACTCTTCTAATCCTGAAGTTGGGGATTCTTTATTGTTCCGGAGTTAATTGCCCTCAAGCTCTTCTGCCTCGTAAATAATGCTTTTAGTCAGCCAACATTTTGTATCCCCATATTCTGCTTCTCTGATTGCCTGTTTATCTTATGAAGTCTACATTTTGCATGCACAATTAGCTTGATATAAAATAAAATCTTAATCGCGATATCCAAAGACAATTATAAATCAACAAAGTCAACTAGAGGATATCTTTTTTCAAACCTACCACTCAATCCGCTTGCGACTTGTCGTCATTGATAAAATGCTAAGAAATGATTATAGCAGAAATAGCCTACGATTTTGCACATTCGATTAAGCACAATGTTTGCCTTTGTCCATAATACTTTCGGATTACCAGCCATTAAACTATCTAGGCCATCTTAGCACAAGCTTGAGAAAGCAAACTGACTTTTTCGTGACAGACATTCGAGGATTACTGTAAGTCATAGCAAATCATCCTAGCTCAGGCTCATTCTAGCTTCTACAAAAAATATGAATGAATCACAGTTGCACAGTCCAAAAGGGTCTTATAAGATACCGTCTCCTCGACAGATACCAGGTTAGCTCTATATCTAGTGATGCTTGTGGCGATATAACAGATCGCTTCTTTAGCTTTTTTTTATCAGCAAGACCGATAAGATAAAAAACTCATCCACAAGCTAGCCGCATTCCTCCTGAACTCGTGTTCCTTAATTCCGCCTAGCATATCAAGGTCTGTATTTGAGAAAGCCACTTGGGATTTCGACCGGAAACGCACTTCTGAATCAAAGTAGACTACTAATCCTCTATATATTTTACTCACTCTCCTGGTTATACGACATACAGATCCTCAGCTCTATACCAAATATTCCTAACATAATTACAATTTCATTAACGTCAGACTGAGTCCCTGCCCCATTAAAATGCTGTAATCAATCAACTTCTGACCCAATTAACACAAGACGACAAAAACTTTGAAAGCCTCAGACCAGCCTCCATTGTACTTAATGTTATTAAAGGCAGTAAACAGAGCTGCAGTAGAACAGCAGAACTCTTTCATTTGACCTTTAAAGCTAACAAAGAAGTTACTGTCTGGTTTTAGAGCTACTATCTCTGCACATTTACTATTGCTTTTGATGTATGGTGACCAAAGAAATGCAGAATTGGATAGTGGTTCCTGTTTTGCTTTATCTTTCCGTGGCACTGAATTGATTGATTGTAACACACTCTCTCTCTCTCTCTCTCTCTCTCTCTCTCTCTCTCTCTCTCTCTCTCTCGAGAGAGAGAGAGAGAGAGAGAGAGAGAGAGAGAGAGAGGGCTTATCATCTAGACTGGGTGATATTAGCACTTTAACAATTTATACAATTGTTGAAGTATTATCTTCTACAGAAAATATGGTGTATTACTGTGAACGTCATCCGAAAGACATCGTCATCCGAGGTCATGCAATGTGTATAATGTATCTCCATCTGTAACTCAGCCATAAAAACTAAGTGGGTGTTAGGCCAAAGAGTTTATTATAGCCTACTCACAGCCTACGAAGCTTTCGGTATCCATTCGGTAGCTAGCAGACTTCATCTCACTCAACAAAGAGAAAGTGGTAAACACTGCAGAGTCAGGAGAACCGTCGAGGTAGTGAGTAGCTTGTAGGTAGCAGCTCGGGACAGCCGAAAAGGACTAACCATAGTGGGCAGTAGAAGAGTAGTTGTCGTTGCATCAAAATTGTTGAAGTGAGTACCACAGTCTAGGACCTGCTGAACTAAAGCTTCTATTGCCAACGGTCTTTAGAGTGAATACTAAAGCAGTTCATTTGTTGTCCATACAGGGCCTGAGGGCACGAGAAGGCTGAAACTGGTGCAGCAGTTTAGCTAGGTACCAAAGAGCCGAGCCTAGGCAGGCCTTGTTGGTCAGAGCAAGAACTTCGTTCTGTATCCGTTTATGAAACGGCAGCCATGCTATATCTTTAAGCAAAGAAGACACAAAGAAGTGCTCAAACCTCTGGGACATTAAAACTAGCCTTGCAGATATAGTCATCACTAGTTGTAATGGCCTATTTGCTTGTTTTAATAGCCCAGCCAGAAGATGATTACAATAACCAAGCTGACACAGAACTTCGGAGCTAGTTAAGTTTTGTTCAAGCCAATCAGCCGTCTCCTTGACTGATACCAGGCTATCTCCATAGCTAGCGATGTTTGTGGCAATCTACATGATCGCTTCTCTAGCTTTTTAATCAGCTAGACCAACTAGATAAACAAGTCATCCATAAGGTAGAACCATCCCTTCTGAACTCATGTTCCTAAATTCCGTATACAATTTACCTACTCTCCTGGCTATAATACATACAGATCCTCTGCTATATACAACCTATTACTTACATAATAAAAATTTCATTAACGGCAGGTCATGTCCCTGACCTATTAAAACACCGTTGTCAATCAACATATGAAATAAATAACACGGTACGACGAAAACTTGGAAAGCATCAGACCAGCCAGCCTTGTACTTACTTTGCATTAAAGGCAGTGTAAAGAGCTGTAGTAGACCAGCATAACTCTTACATCGGAACTTTAAAGATAGTAAACAAGTTCCTGTCTGGCTTTAGAGCTACTATTTCTGCACATCCAGTATTGCTTTCGGTGTAAAGGGACCGAAGAAATGCAGAATTGGGTGGTGGTTCATGTTTTGCTCGATCTTTCCTTGGCGCTAAATTGGGATATTGTAATCAAATTCTTGAGAGCATCTCATCTAGACTGGGCGGTATAGGCACTTTACTACAATTGTTCAAGTATCGTCTTCTTAAGATAATATGGTGGAATAATGTGAACGTCATCCGAAGGACATCGTTACCCGAGGTAATGAATGTGCATAATGCATCTTCATCTGTAACTCCGCGCAGCCATAAAAACTAAGTGGTTGTTACGCCAGAGAATTTTGAATAGCCTACTCACAGCCTACGAAGCTTTCGTTAAGCATTCGGTAGCCATAAGACTTCATCTCACTCAACAAAGAGAAAGTAGTAGGCAAAGCAGAGTCAGAAGAACAGTTGAGGTCGTGAGTACCTTGTATGTAGCAGCTCAGGACAGCCGAAAAGGACAAACAATAATCGGCAGTAGAAAACTAGTTGTCGTCGCATAAGAATTGTGGAAGTGAGTACAACAGTCTTAAACCTGCTGAGCTAAAGCTTCTATTGCCAACGGTCTTTAAGCTGAAGAATGAAGCAGCTAATTTATCGACCATATAGGGCCTGTGGGCACGAGGAGGCTGAGACTGGTGCAGCAGTTTAGCTAGGTACCAAAAAGCCGAGCCTCGGAAGGCATTGTGGGTTAGAGCAAGAACTTTGCTCTGTATCCGTTGTTCAAACGGCAGCCATGCTATATCTTTAAGCAAAGAAGACACAAAGAAGTGCTCAAACCTCTGGGACATGAAAATTAGCCTTGCAGATATAGTCATAGCAAGTTGCAATGGCCTAGTTGCATGTTTTGGTAGCCCAGCCAGAAGATAATTACAATAATCAATCCGACACAGAACTACGCAGCTACTTAAATTCTTTTCAAGCCATAGTGGAAGACAGCTCGTAGTCTTAGATAGGGATTGGGTGTGATGGCTTGCTGTAGAAGGAGTCTTCTGAATGAAGGCTTTACAATTTGGGCAGCTGTCGAAAACCATTTTGAGCACGTATTGAAGATCGCACAACAGAATAACCCATTAGAAGAGCAAACCCTTTTAATCCAATCATAAGCTTAGGGTGTCCCATAAGAGGCAATTCGGTTTTTATTGTCATTTAGTTTCAAGAAGTTGTCCGACATCCAGGAACAAATGTCGCCAAGGCAAGCATTTAAGTGATCAGTGGCTGCAGCAGATCCCTACAGTTTAAATGAAAAATACAGCAGAGTATCATCTTCATCAGAAATATATCCTATTTCATGGGAATTAATCACCTTTCCCAGGTGTTGAGTATAAATGGTGAACTGCAAGAGACCTAGGGCAGACCCTGGAGGGAATACACATGTGACAGGTCTCGCATGTGAGACCTGACCCCACACTACATGGATTGAATACGATCAGACAAGTACGATTAGGATCATGCCAGTTGAAACCTTTCTGACATTTCATTGTTTTTAACATGTCCAACCAGCTGCTTAGTGATAATTGTTTTAAGCATCTGTGATTAGAAAGGACGAAGGGAAACTGAGCGGTAGTTGCAAGGATCTCTTTTTCTATTCCTGGCTTTTTAAGTATAGGTCTAACGATAGCCGATTTTAAAGGCTTGGGTACAATCTCTTTTTGCAGTGAAGCATTACAAATCTCTGTTATAGCAGGGCTAAGACGGTCTACCAGTGAAGACCACAGAAATGATGGTATATGGTCTTCAATTGATCTCTTTTTACTCGACCTTATTAAGGTCTAGTACATTGCATGCAGAAATCTTGGACAACCATTTAAGAAAGCTCACATGTTGTGATTCCGCAATTGCTTTACTCGGAGGGGGCTTTATGGTGGCACGAATGTACACAATTCTTTCAGTAAAGAATGCTGAAAATATATTGGCTGAGCCGTTAATATCCGGGGAGTCAGAACTCTCAGGTCAACCGAGTCATAACAAGAGTATGGGTTACCTCAGGAATTTGTGCTTGGTCCGACTCTCGGTCTCGTCAAGACGAACCTGCGATAACTATTCATACACCAAGCTATTATGAAAAGTGTATTGGAGCAGTGGCCAGGTAATAAGATCACATCCCACTAAATTTAACTACGAGGTGTCACCCCAATTGGAGTAGCAAGTATAGATAAAAAGCAGAATGCTAATACAGTGGAAATTTAGCAAGAGCAATAAGCAATAAAATAGATGCAACGGGCTTTTTTATCAACATCGGCAGTCGTGCGAGTAAAACCTCAGCGCCCTGTAAAGGGCATATCCACCACGTTTTATCAAGAGATTTGTGCACGTCTTCAATCAATCCCGATCTGCTTCCGGTAAGGTTGTACTCGGCAATTGGCTAGATATAGAAAATGCCCTGCAGGGAAATGTGCCTGAGCCCCGAGGGTATGTTCAATGGACTGCTGATCAAATTTTGAAAGAGGGAGGCAAGGGAAAGCACCTGAGCCACAAACCCTTCATCGTCAGGACCTCAGACAATAGTTAACAGTAGACTCGGGATTAAAATAGCTGAGCTCTGGCCTAGCTTGCGATTGGCTCTTGCAGAGCCTCTGGGCTCAATGGCTTTGCCAGAGAGTCCATAACATCCTTGTCAATTCAATGTCATTCGAGATACTACAGATATGTCTTCATAAATTCCACGACTTCTGCTCCATGTTAGGTTTTAAAATACGTACAGGTCAAATTTGATGACGGCCTAGTCTTTCTGGTCCGACATTGGATAAAAATTTAGCTAAAAACATGAGTTCAGTACAATCAGCTTGCTATAATTATAATACAGCCAACATTTATAGATTTACTATCTCGCAATGCACCATTGATGTCGTTTCCGAAGGCTACATTTTCTTCACCCGGGTATGATTTAACAATGGCTATAAACAAGATGCACACTGAATCAGAAGCAGCAGAAAACTGGGCCTCTTGGAATTTCTCCGACCTCTGATCACAATACCAAGAGCAGATTCTTATCTTTATTTACTTACCGGATTCCAATTTTAAAACCAATTAAAAACAGCACCCGGGACACAAGGTCGTGATTAGTGAACTGCTGCTGTATTTAGATAATGCAAATAAAGGGAAAGCACCTGGACCAAAAACCATTCGTCATGAGATCCATAGAGTCGGTAGTTAACAATAGATTTGGCATTAGTGGAGCTTTGGCTTAGCATGGGGTTGACTCTTGCACAGCCTGTGTGCTCAAAGAAATTGGCCAGAGTCAATCACACCCAGGTCTAATCACTCTCCTATCAGACCTTACAGATCTATCTTCGTAAATTTTTCTTAACTTTCTCAACGTAAACCCCTGCAATACTGACTGGTCCGATCCGAAATAAGCACAACCTTACAAGTACAATTTTGGATTACAATTGAGCTAAAATTACTCGGTAACCGTGTTGAGCTTGTGCCAATTAAAGTTACAGCCAACGTTAACATGTTAAAAATCTCGCAAGCCACCTAACAAGTCAATTCTAAGCACTACATTCGTCTCACTGTGGTAAGATCTAACAACGGCTATGAAAAAGATGCACAGTGAATAAGCAGCACCAGAAACGTTTACCAGTTAGAAAATTTCCAAGCTGTGATAATATTGCCGAGAGCAGACTTTTATCTAAATTGACAAATTTTAATTTCCTAACTAATTACTATGAGTAGTATGTGATTAACTGTCCTACCTGGTTGCATAAAGTAGGCATGGTTGAATTGTACACAGAGTAACAAGCTTAGAATAAGATGCTCTCTCTTTGCGACCCAGATTGTTAGTTCATGTGCTGCAGTGGCTGATTCTTCATTTCCGTTGCTAAAGGTGCTGATAGTCGTTTAAGGTCTTCTGGCACAATATAGAGAGCATCTGCTATATTTGCTTATGGTTTTTCAGGACTGTGACGCCTTGCAGACAAATGGAATATCGCGCTGGGTTTAGCGACCGAACGAATGGTCTCCAGACTAAAACACCAAGCACGTAATAAGCTAAACTAAGGCCAAAGCCATTCATTCTTTTTACGGTGACTGTCAGCGATGTGGCCATCGTTCCTGTGTGCTAGGTAAACAGCACTTTTATTTCAAGTTAGCATTATGCTGCACTACCTACCCGGGATCAGTACAAAAACCATTCAACAGCTACGGCATAGTAAAAAGTAACGATAGAGAACTGTTGGTCAAAATTATAGACAGTCCGAGCCAGTGTTTTCTTACAGAGACCGACAAAGCCAACGATTTGAAATGGCCTTAGATTAATTTTTTGGTGCTCTAACTGCTGACTTGTTGCATGAAGCTAGCTAGATACACTTGTTGTACCTATGTTTCAAGCTATCCTACTCTTCAATGGCAAATTCGAGACAGAAAATTGCATTGTAGGTTGTTATGCTCGGTGAGACATGGCAATTGGGTGTTCTAAACTCTCCAAAAAGTGCTATATAATCAGTATGCCATCACTTCAGTTGATCTCGCATTAAAATTTCTGCTTAGGTTCACATGCATAAGCACACACACACACACACACACACACACACACACACACACACACACACACACACACACACACACACACACACACACACGCACACACACACACACGCACACACACAACCACGCACACAGACACACACACGTGCACACACACACTCACGTACACTTATACCACAGGCACGTGAAGACAAGAACACAAAAAACACACCACGAGCACGAGCACGAGCTAAAACCGAGTGCGACCGATATATTGTATGTAACAAACCTGTCTTAGCCATTTTGCCAGAAGGACTAATAAGTTCTAAACCAGGGTGAGTAGCTCACTAGAATTCAGAAGATTAGTCTAAAAGTGGAGGCTACTATGAATCGATACACATGGGACTCGAGTTAACCACATTTGGGTGTTATTAAGAAAATTCTCTTAGGTACTTCTTCACTATAGCTCATTTTAATGTTTTACTTATTATCCTCCGTTAGACAGATGAATCTTTGATTCCATCTACACATATTGAGCAAGTTAATTATAAAAGGTACTTTTTGGCAAAGCTTTTTCTGAATAGAAATCAGATGCAACTAATTGCTATACACTTTCAACAAATACTTACGAAAGTCTAGAAAGCTATGTTGCAACTTCTTCTTGTTTACTGTAATGAGTGGAGCAGCCCACTTTCACCTTTGAAGGCTACACGTTTCATTAACCTAACTCACTTTACTGCTCACAAGCACACACATACACAATCGCACACTAATGCACATGAACACTCACTTGAGCTCAATCGCTCACAAAACACACCAGACCAGACACTGAGAAGCCAATCCTCATGCTAACAAAAATCAAGACCGTGCAAGTATAATAGATGCTCACAAATGCAGGTGTAGTGCATTCTTATCGAAAATCTTTCTCTCCCAGTTGTAACTGAATGTAGACATCATTATGGTCACACTGGGAGACTGCTGTTGCTTGATCTCAATCAGCATCTAAGCAAGTAGCAAGGCTTTTCTCCGTGCCTTCAAAGCTACAAGAGTTAGGTTATTGACCGTTTTGTCTTCACCTGTTGCAAAGTCTTTTACAGTTCCGATGACGAGTTGCCACTGGTTCTTAGCCTAAGGCACAAGTGCTAGCTCCTTATAGCTTGCTCATAATCCCTGTCATAGATTCAAGTTGAGCAGTATGTGACTCTGTCATGCCGATAGCGAGCAGCAACGATAATTTTGACACCTTTATCGGCGCCAAGATGTAAAATCTAGGCTGTAAAATCGACTCAACTTTTCGTAAGAAACCCATCGTAACTAAACCCTTGCTAGCTACTTGGTAGATAGGCCTCTATCTTTCACCACAAAAAAAGTGAATGTACAGTCCACTTTAAGGTGCAGTAAGCCCCAAGACTTAACCTGTATGCACTGTGGCTTTAAATTTAAAAGGTGAGGGTAAGCACCTGAGTCATAATTATCCAATAGCAGCTCCTGAGCACTGCACGGCTTCACTAACTATAAAAGGCAAGGCAAAGAAATGCACCCGGAACACAAAGGTCGGGATCAATGCAGCTTTATTTGGATAAGGGCAGGCTACAGAAAGCACCTGAATCACAAACCATTAACCACCATGTCTTGAGATTTAATAATTAACGATAGACTTGGCCATACATGGAGCTTTGGCCAAGCAGGTGATTGCCTCTTGCAGAGCTTTGGGCTCAAATGGATTTGTCAGAGAGTCAATTGCATCCAGGTCCAACCACTCTCTTCTGAGACAATACAGATACAGCTGCAATTAATTTCCTCACCTTGGCCTCCATATAAGCTTTTGAAACAGTGACTGGTCCAATCCGATGAACGCCCAACCTCAGTAGTACAAGTTCGGATTAAATTGAGCTTCAAACACGTGGCAACAATATTGAGCTCGAAGCAATTAAAGTTACAGCCAGCGTTTACTGGTTTAAATCTCGTGAAGCACACTTAATGAGTCATTTCCAGGCACTACAATAGTCTTGGCAGGATCCAATAACAGCTGTAAACGAAATCCATACTGAATCTGCCACTTCAGAAAATTAGGCCTCGGAGAATTTCTCCGAGCTCTGGTAATATTGCCAAGAGCAGACCTTTGCTGACTTACCAGATTTTAACTTTATTACCAATCACAAATACCATTGTGTGATTAGCTGTCATACCAAGCTGCATAAAGTAGGTGTTTTGAATTTTAACAAAGAGTAACAGGCTCAGAGTGAGATGCTCTCTCTATTGTTGACCCAGATCGTTAGTTCCCGTGCAGCTACGGTTGATTCTTCATTGCTAGAGATGCTTATAGCTGTTACAGCTCTTCTGGTATTACATACAATAAATCTGCTAAATCAGCTTACGTTTTCCAATGACTAGAAATATCAGACAAACTGGTTATCAGGCTGGCTTCAGCGACCGAACGAGAATTCTGATGACTCTTAACCAAGATATTCATGCTCAAACCCTTAGCCAAACCCATTCAGTTCTATTGGGATGACTGTCGGCATTCAGGGAAATGGCCATCATTCCTAGGTACTAGTTTCACAGCACTTATATTCCACACTAGAATTATGCTGCACTTTCAACCCAGGATTAGGACCGATACCACTAGACAGCTATGGCATAGTAAAAAATAGCAATGGGGAGCTGTTGTTTAAAGTTATAGGCAGTCTGAGCCAGCATTTTCTTACAGAGACTGTCAAAGCCAACGATTTGACAGAGCCTTTGATGCATTTTTTTGATGTTCTAACTGCCGAGTTGTTGCATAGAGCTAGCTAGATACAGGTGCTGTGTCTTAGTTTTCAAGGCATCCCATAGTTTTCAAGATATCCCACTCTTCAATATAGGATTCGAGGGAGAAATATTACATCGCTAGGTTTATGCATGGTGCGATATGGCGATTAGGAATTCTGAACCATAACCTCATACTACTCGGTGAGCCGTAATGGCTCACTAGGTAAGGCGGTTGCTTTTTACGACCTCGGCCCCGAGGTCGTGGGTTTGTTTTTTTACATGTGCAATATTACATACGCCAGTGCGAAGTATATTCCAAATCTAAGACCACAGATATGTCCAGCTTCTACTGAATCTGGCTCCCATAAAACTTATACAAAGCATTCATAGAGAATGTTGTATGCATTTCCACCCACATATTATGATTCATGCTTAGCTGAGTCGTTGTAAATTTACAACTCCTACTCA